>CAUYPK010164024.1:0-10447 GCA_963574355.1 Loris lydekkerianus
GTCTTGGCATGGTAACTGGGAAAATGCCAGGAAGGCTATGTTAGCTATTGTGATGAAAATGTGTCAAATGGTCTGTGAAGCTAGTGTATGATGCCCCATGATCATATCAATGTATGCAGCTATGATTTAATAAATTAAAAATAATAATAATAATAAAAAAGAAAAAAAAATAGCCAGGCAATGTGGTGGGTGCCTGTAGTCCCAACTACTCGAGGCGCTGAGGCATGAGGAAATCGCTTAAGCCCAGGAGGTTGAAGAGGTTGCTGTGAGCTATGATGCCATAGCACTCTACTAAGGGCAACAAAGTGAGACACTACCTAAAAAAATAAAAAAATAGAAGGAAAATCTAGAAATTATTAAGGTACTTACTAGCATTTGTGGAAACAAAAGCCATCCCTAATGCAGAGACCGTGACTGTGGTGAAATTAAAGCTACTTTAATTGGTAGTTATTACCACACTGAACTCCTGGAAAACTCAGATTATTTATACATCAGGTGCTGTTAGGCACAATTCCTAGGGTCTGTGAACTATTTCAGAATCCATGAAATCACGTAAGAAATTTTTTTAAAGGCACCAAAAATATGCAAAATCAAATGCATAAATATGTAAGAACATGCCTAAAAATGCAGAACTCTGACTACTTCAGTAACTATTAGACTTAATGTTCATAACAATTAATTTGAAAATGATTTGTAGGTGAGATATTCTTAATTCTAAAAATTCCTTTGCAAAGAAACTACAGATAATTGCAAATTAAACTAGTGATTCACAAAGAATAGTTAAAGTCTTTTCATTTCCCTTTGCCACCAAATAAAAACTTACTGTTGGGCACAGATTACTTTTTATGGTTTGTTATCCATAGGGATTAGAGCCTCACAAAGTTAGCATGGGAAACAACCTTAAGAACCTTAAAGTAGCCTTTGAGGGTTTTTGCTTCCAGCCAAGATAAAGTAACTGGGATTGGATTTCACACCTGATACACCTAAGAAATACAGAGGAAAGTAAACTGGATAATAGTATTCAAGACAGAGGACTTGAGGCAATAAAGTGCAGTGATCTCTGAAAGGTGGGAATAAACAGAGGTGAACCCTAGCATACTGTTTGGAGAGAGTCTCTGGCTCACAGCACCGATAGGGAGAACTCAGACAAATGGCCAATGGTCTCCCTGAGTTGGGTAGACAGAGCAGGGAATATGGAAGACCAAAGCAACCGGAATTGGCAAGACAGAATTCCTGAGCATTACAGCATGCTGCCCTGGGAGTGCTCAGGAGTTTTGCAGAGGCTTCGGCTTCAGCAGACTCCTGATGAGCACATGCATGGGTAGAAAGTGCCCAAGGCCTGGGGAAAAACCATGTGCAAGGATTAGAGCACATAATTGTCAGGGTTCACACAGAGCCAAGAACACTTCCTGTTCCCACCAACTGAAGTAGAAACTGACCTCACCATATAACAGGTAGAATACTTAATTTTGAATAACTTTAGCATGAGAACATTTCTCATTCAGGGACCACAAGTGACACTGAAAAGGGCTCTTAGAGCATGGGTTTATTTTTTCCCCTTTAGTTTGTCACAGAATACTGAATATTTATTGTGATTCCTTTTAGTTTTGAAAGACGTCTTAAGATATTAGTTCCAGTCTTCTGATTGGTGTGCTTTCCCCTGCTTTGGGCACACCTTGAAAGCAAGTATGTGTGACAACACAATTCATGGGCCAAGGTTATGTCAAAGGCATCTCTGATGCAAGTTTTAAAGTATTTAACATGGTGAAACTTCCCAGTTCTTCAAAATTAGGTTGGTATTGATACTAAAATGAGATTTGGGCTAGAATTAAAAAGGAAAAAACTAGAGCTGAATGAGTCCAAATCTTCACTGGAGTTGAGAGAGATTGGAGAAGAAAAAGGGAAAAATAAAAGGAAAGGGAAAGTGCAGTGTGAGCGTTACATTTTATCACAGTGCCCAGCACTCAGGGTGAGTGGTAATCCCCAAGGGCAGCTCAACCTTAATGCTCATACACAGACATGAACGTCCTTGGAGGTACAGAGCTACTGCTCCCTATTCTGGGTCATTTCTACTCTGTGAGTGATCTTTGACCAAATTCAGTTTGCATTTAATTCCCCAGGGCTGGAAAAACTTAACTACTTTTTATAGCAATAAAGACGTTAAAGGAAGAAATCAAATGAGATTGTAAGTGAATGCAAAATCAATTGCATCAATAGATGGTGTGGGATTTAGGAACATACTACTTAGGTTTTAAGAGAAGTACTTTGCTCGCTTTTAGAGATACATAGCAAAGCCTGTGAAGGATGGCAACGAGAGGACCCCCACACAATAAGAGGATGGCACTGGCACCACCCCCCCCCCTTTTTCCAGTCTCTCCCACCCAGTTCCTCATAGCCAGATTCACCATCCAGCCCTAGAGCTAACCCTCACTAAGGCAGCAAGATACAAAGAATACAAGTTCTACCATCCAGGGAAACCTAGAACTGAGCCAAACTTTCATAAGTTACCCAGATTCTAGGGTCCCACAAGAATACCAGGGCCCCAACATTGTTCTTGAGTGGCTTTTCAGACCTACAGATAATTCCAGGTTCCCTCAAGGCTCCCTAATACATTGATGATCTTAGCCATAAAATCAGTCTTTTAGCTGTGTCCTATTGCTTAAATCTGATGAATCACTCCCACAGTACTGCAATCTCTTTCCACACCTAGATGTCTGCCTGGACCTCAAATTGAGTGACCAGGACTCCGCTGCTATAATTATCTAAATGAATCCTTTGTACTTATGAGTATGCCTGGTCACATATCAGTTCTATGCCCAAAGGGACAGTCAGAAAGACAGCCAATACCTCTTGCCACTGGAGTGTTGATATATTTGGCATCTAGGGTCCCCACTGCTGGGCCCCTCACAAACAAATGAGTGGGCCTGTCAAGGCAGAAGGTTGCCTGGCTAAAATGTGGGCTTGCTCAGTCCTCTCCAGTCCCATTTGCAACACTCCCCACCTGTGCCCACCACCAACCTTTCCGCTCCATCCACTCAGCGTCTGCAACATGCCAGCTCTGTCTCACCTCTGAGACTTTTCACAAGCCATTCCCACTGCCGAGAGCCCTCCTTTCTCCTGCACATTTGCCTAGGAAAAGTTTGCTATTCTTCAGATGTGCAATTAAATGCCATTTTCCCTGGGAAAGTTTTGTTGACTTCCCAGACTGGCTCAGGTCTATTATACACTTTCATCAGTAGTTACTGTGTAATTGTTTCATCTGTTTTCTTTTCTGGACAATTTTGCTCCATGAGGCCAGGACCATGTTTATTTTGCTAAGCACTGTGTAGTGTTTGGCTCATAGTAGGTACACGGTAAATGTTGACATGACCTATGGGACTCAGATCCTCAGCTCCATCTTTGATTCCACATTTGCCCTGGTTCAGTTTCTTAGCTCCTGACCCAACCTTAGGTCTTGAGTCAATCCTTTCTGCCTGTTCCAATGAGCTAAGACTAATATACCTTGAACTCAAAGAACAGCAAAAAATAAAGGGTTCAGCATTCCTAGAAATCAAAATGTGAACCAGAACACATTTAAGAATGTAAAATTGAAGACAGCCTATTCCATTGAATTCTACATCTGGGCTTTCGATTATGGAAAAAAATCACTTTAGATTATCTCTTTAAAAGGTATATTATTATAATAAATGTAACAAATTAAAAAACTAATCTGAGTCCATCTAAAAGTAAGCCATCTCTGTTAAAAAGTGGTCTTTTCAAAACAAGCACAAGAACAATGCTGACCATAAAACTCAGTGGATGACCTGAAGCAGTTGAGAAGGCAGAGAGCTTGATAATGTCAAAATGACTGATGGGATTGGGCCGGGGTGGGGCGCTGGACCATCTTATGATCCCTCACCAGGAAAACTGCTAAACAGGAAGAAAACACAATCCCCAGATAGGCAGAGCACTGCCCTAATTTCTTTTTTAAATTGTTATTGTTTACTTCTAGTTTTCCACTAGGAATAAAACTAGCTTCAAAAAGTAGATAAGTACAAAGATTTTCTTAATTATAAAGTAGTGAGTTAATGTTTCCTTCAATAGAATCAAAGGCTGGAAGGAAATGAGGTTTTGATGCTCAGTTAAACTGCAAGTTTAAAGCACTGGAGCGAGGACCAGAAGCAAAGGGAGGGAGGGTAAGAGGGAGGGTCAAGGCACGCATGCGCACATATATGTGCATGCACACACAAGCACACATGCACACACATACCACAAGAGCTGAGACACCTTTCCAGGGAAAGTTGTGCTCAGATTAAAGTCTGGGGCACAAACAGACAAAGAATATGTCATAATTGCTCTTGAAAGAAAAGTAATGAATATGATTCTTAAATATGCTTAAGTATTTGTATTCTTTTATATCCTGCTCCAGTTATAAAATTCCAAATAAAAAAGGAATTACGACTATGAACAATAAAACTTGTAATTAAGTCCCTATCATATTGTCATCATGATCCATGTTGTAGGACTATGTTATAGGTAAAAAATTGTTGTATTGTGGTATCTCACAATAGGTTTTTCCACTGAAAAATTTCCATTGAGAAGGTTTATGATGAACTTTTACTACGTTAAAGTCTATTCTAAAATGGGCTACCTATCAGAAAAGCTCTGGTATTCTTAATGTCATACGTGTTTGATTAAACTGTTTAGAAGATGAACATTGAGGAGAAGATTCCCTTTTATACATTCACCCATGAATGCAATAAGGCTTTTTAAAGTACCAACCAGGGTGAGGCCTCATCTTAGATTTCCAGTGATGCAAATATGAGTCAACCCATCATTGACAGCAGGTAACTTACAACATAGCAAGAGAACAAGTGCAGATGGAAATTCAGAGTCTATTAAAACATAATGCAGACCATGATAATTCATGGGAAGTAGAAATTATGGTTGATAAGTCCATAGTTGATAGTTGCTCTGGGCCTATGAGGACAGGTAAGTTATAAAGAGGCCCAGCAGGAAGGAAAAGAACCTGAAGACGTAAGGTGTGACATGAGCAATGATGGAGCAGAGCATCTTATATTACATCTTTGGTATGGGTGTGTGGGTGAGTTTGGCCAGCACATAGGAGGTACCAAGGAAAACAGCCCTGGACTTAGCCTAGAATGGAAATGGGGCCAGACTGCTGAATGCAAGCTAAGGACTTAGAGTCTGCTCATTAACTGTGGCTAAGAGAATGCAAAGAGGCACAGCAGGGAGTGACTGACAGAGTTGGGGGACTTCCTAGGGCCACCACCATTTGAGGTGAGAAGCAATCAGAACCATGCAAAACTGGCTTCAATCTAGTTTTTGTATTTTTGAAATGAGCAGGGAAGAGAGATTGATGGAAACTACTGTTCGATCTGGGACTTCCTGAAGTGGCTGAGTGGCTTAGAAGGGGCATTTGTGAGGTTAAGGCCAGAGGGACCCAAGTGCCCTTTCAGAACTCCTGTCATTGGTTCTCCTCCAACAGAACGGTTCTTGCTCTCATCTCTAGGGCCAGGGTGGTTTCTAATGATCCAAGAGATGGGGAACATTAATTAAGCAGAGAAAAAATAAACAAAAGATCAAGGAAAAAGCAAAAGGGAAATTACTAGAGAAGAGAGAAATGGCTCAGACTAGAAGTTTAAAGAAGCTGCACAGGAAACTCCTTTTGGAGGTGGCAGTTCCAGGCTATTAGACAGCCCTTTATGGTCTTGCCTGCAGGGATGTATGTCACAAGCTGTTCAGAGCAGTGGGGAGGCTGTGATACTGTTGTTCTGCCAGGCAAGACTGCATTTTCCAATTTAAAGCTAAGTTGCCCAGGAGCCAAGCTGTTTGTTTCAGAAGGGGAGGGTGGGAAGAGAGAGAGAGAGAGAGAGAGAGAGAGAGAACATACAAAGTCAATGAGTTGAAATACCCACCAAATCTACCTGCATGCTACTCTCTGGAATAGACAGGTTCTACTTTTGTCATTCGATCCTCTGGCATCCTCAGACACCACTGCCAGGACCCTGTGCCCTCTCAACAGGGTAATTAATTAGCTCTGTTGGACTCTGTTGGGATCTCACAGGAGACTGAAAAAAGAAGTGAGGAATTCCCTTTCACCACCGGAGATTTCAGAAAGAGATTCAGATAACCCTGGAATGAGCCATGGCTCTCCTGCACTTCTATGCAATCAGGAAAGTATCAGGTGTATTCTGTCAATGAGTGTGATAATAATGACAATTTTGCTCCCTAAGCTTGACATTTATTAAGGACTTACCACTCCACATCATGCTTTACGTAGATTATAGTTTTACAGTTTAACTTCTTACAGTTAACACTGTACTATTTCTTGAGTCATATTTCTTGGGTTATATGACATGGAGATTTGCTGGCCATTCTTTTCAATATTGCAAACTGCTTTCCTCATCTGGCATTCTTGATCCTTTATATCCTCTATCTTCTTTTTCTTATCCATGCCACTTCTCATTTGATGTACTACGTACATTCTTTACAGTCTTTCTCCAACTGCCAGAATGTAAGTTTCATAACTTCTTCCTTATTTTGTTCACCAGCTGTAACCCAAGTGTCTCTTGGAAAGATGACATTAAACAAATAATTATATGTGAGATAAAAACAGTATCACTCCAGAGCCTGTAATGGAGTATTAAACCCAGGTCAGGGAGCCAGGAAAATCTTCGAAAAACTGAACTTGGTGTTTATAGGAGTTAAGAGGGGAAAGGATGGGAACTGTATTCCCGTCAAAAGGAACCATCCATGACATGTTCCTGAAATGAGGAAAAGAGTGGTCACGTGGCTGGAACATAAAGAGCACAGGGGCTGGGGTGAGACAGAGTCCACAATACAGGGCCAGGGGGTCATACTGAGATGCATGGAATTAGTTCTAAGAACAAAAGTAAATTATTGAAAGGTTTCAAGGAAGAAAACCTCCATGACTTGATTTGTTTCTACTAGATTGCTCAGTTGGTAGAGAGTAGTTTGGGGAAAGGGGACAAGGGTGAAAACTGACGTGGCCAAAGTCCGCGATCACCTGGACAAGACGGGATGGTGGCTTGGGTTAGGGGTGAGGCCATGGAGACAGGTGAATGAATTCAAAAATAACCAGAAGAGCAAAAAGATTAACTGATTAAAAAGGGAGTTGTGGGGATGTGAAAATGCTTTGCCTTCCTTATTTAAATCCCTCCGACTAAAACATCCACCTTCCCTGTTTTGTGTCCAGTAGAGATGGACAGCTTCCTGCTCCCCATCCTATTAAATCATCCTGCAGTCACCACTTTAGTTTTCCTCGTGAATCCCAATTGTTTCCTCTTAGCTTTCTCTTGGCCCAGAATTCGACACAGCAGATAGCAAGCTGTTCTTGAGATGTGCCTCAAAACATTTCTTTTAAAAATGAATACCGTGTTTAAAGAAAAATGATAATACCTTATTGTAAATTTATTCCCCATGTAAGTTGAGGTCTCTAAAAATATATGACTGCCTTTCCTTATTTTCTCTTTGCCTTTCCAATTCCTACAGATCCTTCAAGGCACAGTTCAATTTCTGCCTCTGCCAGGAAGCCTTCTCCAATGACAGTATTCAGTTCAGTCAGTCATTCATCACAATTGTGCCTTGATGCTTCAGAAAGCCACGCACACTTCCTTTCTCTCAGCCACTGATTTGGTGCTTAACCACAGGCAACATTTTGTCAGCAATGACAGGGTGGGGGAAGGCAAGTTCTTAATCCCTTGTCAGTCTCGGATTCGCCTTTTCTGCTCACATTTTGTAATTCACTCAAACTCCAAAGTCCTGATTTAACTTTCTACAGGCATATGTGTTATCCTTCCATGCTGATTATAGACTATTGATACAAGACTGATCTGACTTATAATTCTTTGTGTCTCTCTCGCAGCATCTAGCATACTGCTTTACATGTTGGATACATGAACAACATGTGAATATCTGTGGTTCTTCCAAGGAGAGCTATAAAAGAAGGAACCTAAAAATTTGCCTTTAGCTCCAACTCCCTCCCTTCCCACCTCACCAACCTCTACAATAAAGACTAGCTGGCACCAAATAGGCAGTCAGGAAATGCTAGCTATCCTGTCTTAGCTGCAAAATACCCTGTGATTAATGCACAGTCAACAAGAGATTCATGTTAGCAGGAAAATGAAGTGAAACAACTAGCAGTTTCACCTGGTCCTTTTGTTTAAGTTTCTTTCAAAAAAAATTCCTAACACTCAGAAAGATATCTAAAGATAAGGATCACAGGGATGAAGAAAAGAGCAAAATTTATATAGGATTTATTATTCATTTACTACAATGACTGCAAAGAGACGCAATTATAAACTGCATTTTGTAGATGAGAAAACAGTTTACACAGAGTTTAAGCGGAGTGCCCAGGTTCACACAGCTTGTAAGAACTTGTAGAACTGGACTTCCTAACTGGGGGCAGGTGACTGGCCCCAAAGTGTGTCTATTTAGTCACCACAACAATTTCTTCTCTGGAGAAATTAAAAAGGAAGCAATATACTGGATGTACCACTAGCAACATCCATTCCCAGGGAAAATGCCTTGACTTGAAGCAGTGATTTTTAACTGGTGTGTCATGAAAACGTTTAAAGATCAATAATTAAATTATTTTCAAAAGAAGTTCAAAGCAAAGTACAGTCTCTTTTTTTTTTTTTTTTTGATTAGTGTAATTTAAGTGTGCCGTGAAAGTTTAACTATAGGTTAAACTGTGAGATTTTTAAAAAATGTTCAAAAAGACTTTGAGAGCCTGACAGGTGTGAATCTGAACTTAGGTCACAAGCAGAATCACCAATCAGCAAGAAAAATTTAAAAAGCACTTGATGAACCATATTCTCCACAACACAGAGCAAACCCATCTGGAAAACCAAGAAAATAAAAACCCGACATGGAAAGTTCAGTGATGGGTCAGTGCTGGCCAAGAAGCAGGTTAAGCTCTGAAGATTTTATAAGCCCCAGAAAGCAAAAATCAAAAGCAATGGTGAGGCTGAAGCTAGAACGCTCCAAACTTAATGGAGTGGTAAGCCCAATTCTCTCTAGTTTAGCACACCTTGCTGCAATGTCTCTAAAACATGGAAGACAGACATAGCCCTAGAAACGTGTATACTTGCTGTTGGCACAAAATTCCCATATTCTTCCCTAAATAAATAAAACCAGTCACAAAATTGTTTGCTTTGCCCTTGGGAAACTAGTCACTTTTGTCACTGTCTTTGTGGATAAGCCAAAGCTGTTTCTAACCAAAGCATTTATTTAGGGCCTTTGTACTGACAGAGGTGGGGTGCAATCCCAAAATCTGACAATTCTGTCCAAGTTTGTGTTAGGACAAAGACAAGGCAGAAGATAATCCTGCCATTTGGGGGTGAGGAACAAAAAAACTGTCAGGCTGTGTTTAACCATGCATTCATACCTGGTTGAAAAGTAAAAATCACAACCTTCAGAAAGAGTTTTTGCTGGGTGCCCAGTACCACATGATGTAACATGCAATAACTCCCACAGCTTCCTTCCAATTCTCGGAAGCTATGATTTTATCCTCATTTCACAATGTGAATACTGAGGTGCTGACAGGTTAAGTAACTTGCTCAGATTGTTACAAGGCTAACAAATATTGAAGATAGAACATAAGCTGGGTCCCTTGGCCCTAAAGTCAGAGGCTTTTTCTCATTTGCCATGCTGGTTCCTCCCCTTACCCAGCGCTTACCTAGGATACCAGGCTGCTGATATTTTGGAAGAAAATACTGATTTACCATAAGTGAATACTATGAATGAAATATTTAAGATAATACAATCTGGGGGTGAAAAGATACCCCGTCAGTCTAGTCCTAGTACTCAATCTATGCTTAGAGTTTTCCAAAAGGACTTCTACGCAGTTCAAAAAAGGTAATTTTCCAGAGAGACAAATAGATTTAAGACCTGGAAAATTCCCTTCTTATTCTTTTTTTCATTATTTTAATAAATAGCTTGTATTTTGAATGCTTCCTATGAGCTAGGTGGAGATGAGTTCTCCAGGATTGCTTTATGGAATCCCCATGATAATCTTATAAGGGCAAACACCATCTTTATTAATTTTTAATTAAATTCATAACTGTATACATTTATGGGGCACAATGTGATGATTTGATATACAATGTGGAATGCTTAAATCCACCTGATTAACATAGCTATCACTTCACTTATTTTTTTGTGGTAACACATTTACAATTTACTCTTAGTTATTTTGAAATATACCCTTGCACTGTGCACATCAGGTGAGATCCCACCAATTGCCCTCCCCCTTCCCGTCTCCTCTACACCCCTCCCATTGCTAGACTATATTTGTGTTTTATCATTCATATGAGTGTGTGTTCACATATTGGTTTCATAATAATATTGAATACCTTGGATTTAATAACGCCATTCTACAGAAAAGGAAAATTAGATTTAGAGTAGCTGCCTGCCTTGTCCT
>CAUYPK010164025.1:0-11467 GCA_963574355.1 Loris lydekkerianus
AAGTTACCTTTCAGGTGGTGCACTATTGAAGTTACCTTTCAGGCGGTGCACTATTGAAGTTACCTTTCAGGCGGTGCACTATTGAAGTTACCTTTCAGCTGGTGCACTATTGAAGTTACCTTTCAGGCGGTGCACTATTGAAGTTACCTTTCAGGCGGTGCACTATTGAAGTTACCTTTCAGCTGGTGCACTATTGAAGTTACCTTTCAGCTGGTGCACTATTGAAGTTACCTTTCAGGTGGTGCACTATTGAAGTTACCTTTCAGCTGGTGCACTATTGAAATTACCTTTCAGCTGGTGCACTATTGAAATTACCTTTCAGGTGGTGCACTATTGAAGTTACCTTTCAGGTAACTTTCAGGTGGTGCACTATTCTCCCCACCTCTGGCTGGTTTATTTGTAGGGATTGTTGTCAGTGTCTCTACTGCTGGGTAGAAGGCATATCCAAATGCTTCCCACAGCCATGAGAATAGTCAGGTAAAGAGGGATCTCTCAGCCACTCACAGTAATGCCTCCTGCCCTCTCACATGAGGTGACCCTTAGAATCGCCACCAATTCTGTCCTTCGATGACCCCCTGACCAGGTGACCATAAGTCACGTTTTGAAGCTGTTATTAATAGTTTACCATACTCATCTACATGAAACAGAGGGAATTACAGCTTCAGTGGAAGCCTGCTTAGCAAACCAACAGTTTGACACCAGCTGGATATAACAGGCATTTTTAATAAAACTTACCTCTGAGTTAAAATAAAAATGCTGCCTCAGAGATTTTGTCCTGAAACATGAAAACTGACAGGTGGGGTCTCTCATGCAAAACTTCTGCTAGGGCTCAAGGAAAATATCTGATACGGTTATTTGCCCATGGGGGAAGGATTAATTGGATTTTCTGTCTTGCTTCTAGTGTCTGAACCTCTATTATTATGAGAGGACCACAGAAGTTTTAAAAGCGGAATCACAGTTTATATTTTTAGCACTCTTGAGCTATGGAGATCAGAGTGAGGGAAGGAGTCTGGGAGGGAGGAGGGAGTCTGTGAATCCCCACAATACTCGTGTGCTCATTTTCATCTGTCTGAACATGTGGGGCCAGATATTTAAAAACTGATTTCGCCTGTCCAAAGCAACCCAGCAGGGACAGGAAGGCCTCAGCTGAAGACCACATCATTCGTTTGAGACTTCCCTCTTGCAAAGGGCTTACTCATACTCCTGCACATGGGTAGCCTGGGACTATTTCTGTGGTCTGTTTTACCATTTTCTGAATCTCTCCTGAACAAGTAAGTCTGCAGGTCCATCACAGAGATATATATTTTATGAATGACTCTCTCAGGAATTTTCTCTCTTATTGTATCTGTGAGACAGTGGAAAAAGGGGAGGTGGTGGAGAAAGAGATGGCAAGAGAAAGAACTACAGGGAGCTTGAGCTAAAATCAGGAGCTAAGACTGCAAAGGCAAATTATGCTTATATTCCCTGTCTCTGCTTTGTGATCCTGTAATAGAACGCCACAGACTGGGTAATTTAGAAAGAACAGAAATGTATTTCCTCACAGTTATAGAGGCTAGAAAGTTCAGGGTCAAGGGGCTGGCATCTGGTGAGGTCCTTCTTGCTGTGTTATCCCATGATGGAGGGCAGAAAGGCAGCCAGAGAGCCGGAGATAACAAGAGGGGGCTGAACTGGTCCTTAGATAATGAACCTCTCCAAGGATAATGGCATTAATCCATTCATGATGCTGTGTCCCTGTGACCCAAACACCTCCACTACCACTTCATAGAGGGTCAGGTTTTATCATATGAGCTTCATGGGACGTGCGCAAACCACAGCATCCCTTATCGCAATGAGTAATAAACTCATGGTGATTTTTCTCATTAAGCAATATTGTCTTCTTTATAGTTTACTCGTGGTGTGTCTTCAAAACTCTGGAGTAGTTTATGTGGGTTTAAAGTTCTAAAGGAACTTTAAAGGAATTCTAAAGGGAAGAATTCCCATGAAGGAAAGGTATGGCTTAGGTTCGAATAAAAAAGACAAACATTAGGACAACCTAAATGCACCCCTCTTCCCTTTTTTTGCCCTTCTTCACACGAAGCTCTAACTACCATCGTCAGTCCAGTTTGCACATGTATTTCCAGATGTGTATCTTATGTAATACAAATAATATTTGTATTACATATTTTTTCTTAAGATTTTTTTTGTTAATTTCCCCCCTCAGCTAAGTTTTACAAAATCATTTAAAATACTCAGTGCTCAATTCCAAAGACCTATAAAGCAGGATGAAGAGACTGGGCGTGATTTGGAAATAAGCACAGCTGAATTGGCCTGGCTACTTTCTAATATGATTTTATTTTAAATGCATGTTATTATCCTACTTTCTCCAATCAGACAGCTGGTTCCTTCTTGAAGCATCTCTTAAAAACAGATGGACCAACTATTTCTCCAAAGTGTTGGCTTCTTCCATGGCTCCCGTTTTCCCATTTCTCTCTGAGCCTTGACTTTTTCATTTGTCAGCCTCCCTTCTCTCTGGCACCAGGAATTTACGTAGAGTTGACTTTTTCTTTTCCATTTAAAGATGGAAGGATGAACATAAGGTGCCAGACTGGGTTATTTTATTCATCGACAGATGGATTTGCTCCATTCATATGAAGAGTTCCTTTTGTAGAATATCTGAGCCTTGGTATATTCTTCAGATAGCTATATAATACCTATTCCTAAGTTTTTTTTTTTTTTTTTTTTTCTTTTAACCCCACTTGTGAGTGATGCCATTAAATCTTCATGACCAGGAAGTTATTACCTGGCCATTAGTTACATTTTTCTGTATTCTACCCAAACTCATTTCTGTTATTCAAAACATGAAATTATTTATAAGTTATCACTCTAGAAATGAACATAACTGAATTTACTAAGGATTTAAACTAAATACAAATATCAAATTGGTTTTAGGTAGTGGGGGGGAAGAACAGAGATTGACAATTACTATTGCTTTATTCTAATTTTAACCCCCTTTATATTTAAGGATGAACTGTTCCTTATTTTATACATGGAGTATTTGTTTTATGACTATGAGAGTTACAATAACAAAATGCTACACAGTTGTGAAAACAGATGAGCTACAGCTGCACATACTGACACAGATGAATCTCATCTATGTAGTATTGTGAGAAAATCAAGTTCCAAAAGAATACATACAGTATGACACCAATTATTTAGTTTAGAAATATACAAAACAGCATCCCATATGTCTTAAGGATACTTACATATGAAGGAAAAGAAATCCATGTATGGAAATATAAATACCTAAAAATAATTACTTCTGGGGGAGGCGGCAGAGCAGAATGCCATCTGGGAGTATATGTAGGGAGTTCTTAAGTGATAGTGGACAGAGGTGACTTTATAAGTGGGGAAGAAAACCCACAGGGCGTCCAGAAGGTGTGCCAGCCCTGGGCTCCCAGCCAGGGGCATTTGAATGATTAACATGGCAAAGTACCACCAACAGGGAAGGTCTGAATGCTGGTGCAGGAAGGACACAAGAGGTGCCACAGATCCTTCTCTTGTGGGAAAATGATGGTCCTAGGAGGCTTGGAGAGGAAGATACTCCCCAGCGGTCCCCGCCCCCAGGCTGCTGAGCACCCACAGTCTAGGGTGACCACCCCAAGGGTCTGGAGGATGCTTGCTTTCTTCTTCCTGGGAGCTTTTCCCACAATACTGCTGTGGCATTTGGGTTTGGAAGACAGAATTGCAGTGGAGGCCAGCTTGCTGTGGCCCCGTAGCCTCACATCCCTATATAGAATCCTCTGAAGAAGGCTGCGTCTCTCAATGTGAGAAATGTCTCCTCCCTGGTCCTCGAGGGTCCTGGGGTCATTTTCCTGGTGCCTTGAGCACTCTCCCTGCAGAAGGTGACACTGTCACATGGTGGATTTTGTGGATTTCAGTAAGCAGAGGCCTTTAGGAGGCTCCCAGTTCCAGGTCTACCTGAGTGGCTATTTGCCTTTTCCAGCCTTTGTGTCCCCATGTGAAGGTACAATGTCTTGGGAACATGGACAAGACGAGCCTCCCTTGTGTGCACCTTGGGGTACATGTCACCAAGCCTGAGGCTGAAGCTCAGGTAAGAGTGAGGTATTTGTGGGTGTGGAGAAACATCACATTGAGGGGTAAGAGGAACCCAAGCCAGAGGACAAAGCATTTTCTATGTAGGGTAACATCTTGCAGGCATTGTTAGTGTGGTACCACATCAAAACTGTGGCTGATTAAAAGTTACTCGATAGTGTATTTGGTGATTGAATTATGAGCTTTCCTGTTAGGTATTGAGAGTTGAGCCTGTTTTTAGAATCTTAAATACCACCCACTCCCTGCTTTACAGTTGAGGGATGGGAGGCCCTGAGGGGCATGATTGAGTTCACAGAGGAAATGACAGAGCCGGGTTCCAAATGTCAGGCTCTGACACTCGGCCTAGCGCTCTCCTTAATGTGCGGTGCTGTATGCGGTCTTTCCGCTCTTCCTTCCATCTTTCTTCTCCTGTGTTGCCCTCACTCTCTCTGTTTCTCTCTCATTTCTACTTAGACCCTTCTCTACCTTTGTAAAGCATGTAGTGGCTGTAATTGAAGACATTCTGTGAGCCAATGGTGGTGACTTCAGTATGACAAATAGGAGGAGCTGCTTTTGAAAATTACCTTCAAAAGCTTTTTAGAAAAGCAGTGCTGCTTGTCACATGCAGTGCATAATTCAGGTTGTGCTCAACAGACTTAAATTGGTTAATACTAACGGGAGCTTCTTGGTATCCAAGAAGTACCAGAATAAATAAACATCATATTTATTCTGGCCCTTTTTGGGTTTTTGGAACTACGGTTATGAGAAGTTATTTCTCCTAGACTCCAGAATTTGCTTAATGGGTACATTGCTCTTTGTTTTGTTGGAAATTCGGTTTCCTCTCACATGGATTTTCGTAAGTTAATTGCCGTAAGTTAATTGCTGCTCTGTTGCACAGAGTCTCATATAAACTGCATATTTTAACTCTGTAGGAGTGATCTGGGCCTCTTCTATGGCTCTGATCTTGGGTATACAAAAAGCACAATAACTGCTAAAATAGAAGGATAGAAAACTCTTGTTCAGTAATGACACTATGAAATTATACATGGTATATTGAGCATACATAAAATATGGGATTATCTATACAGCATTCACTGGGCATGAATCCACCTTCACAAAACAACAAGAATAACAACAACAACAACAACAAAAAAAAAACTCAAAAAAAATTTTACTAATATCACTGAGTACTTTGAATTTTTTAAAAGCGATACTGTATGCGACTGTATGAGATGTCTTATAAGAGTCAATTTTATAGACAGAAGGTAGAGTGATAGTTGTCAGGGGCCCAGGAAGAGAGGAATGAGGAGTTATTGTTTAATGAGCACTGAGTTTAAGTATGAGATGATGATAAAGGTCTGAAGATCAATGGTGGTGATGCTTATGCAACCATGTGAGTGTATTTTATACCAGTGAAGTGTTCAGTTAAAAATGGCTAAAGTGGTTAGTTTTATGCTATGTGTATTTTATTTTTGCAATGTTATGTGTATTTTACTGTAATGCAAAAAAGATGGATGAATGACACTCTATCCTTATCATTCAGATAGATTTTCTATTTACCAATAATTTTACTTGACGGTATAGTCTCTTTCCATATTGAATGTGTTTTCTGTTCTTTTCCTTTGCAGACTGTGTTCAGCATTATTTGTTTTTTCGTAGTTGAAGCTATGCTCACACTTTCCCTCCCATGACAAAGAGTGGGAACAAGCATGGCATTCTGTCTAATAAGCTCCACCAAAGCCTTAGAAAACTGAAGGGCAGAGATGCTCTTGCCAAGTTACTCAGGGTTGCTACTTCCTTGTCCACATGCCTTCCCCCCACTGCTTTACAATGTGGTAGACTATAGGAAATTCAATGTGAAGTGAGTAAGCCAACAGATCAGGAGACAAGTTGTCATTAAAAGGGTAGTTTATTATTAAGTTTCCAAGAGGAGGGATTGTGCTATTCCACAAAGTGGCCACAGGGGGCAGCATTGTGTCAGCCAGGAGGCGGGTGTGAGGGAGCCCTGGGCAGGAGGAGCCTTTTATCCTGATTTCTGCAGGAAGGAATGGTTGAGTCAGGGCAGGGAGACTTAGGATTGGCTAGTTTGAACAACTGCACTGGGCTCTGGGATGCAGGGGCTGTCCCTAGTTATTTGGTTCTGGCACTGAAGTGATGAGGGCAGAGGGATAGTCCAGAGTGAAAGAGCCATTTTCTTCTAGTAAGAGGTACCACAAATCTATGTGGACTTGAGTGTTGCATGTTTGAGAAGTGGCTCTAATATGTGGTCTTCCAGCTCCAGATCCACAGAATTTTCATAGGCGTCTTCAAGTGGGTCTTCTTATGTCAGCTGGCCCAGGTGCATTGTTTGGCCCCATTGCAGGATTGCTTCTGGCGGGGGTTCCAAATACCTCATAAGAGGAAGTCTCTGTTAGAAACAGACCTCTTCTCCCTCTTCTCAGAACACTGTCCTGATTGGTTGTTCTCCAAAGAGAAGAACGCTGACATTTGATAGAATATTTGCACATCTGGGAAGGACCACATAATGGGGCAGCATTAAGGCCTCAGGTGGAGGAGATGGATGTCAGAAAGAAGAAGCAGGTGTGGTATGATTCAACAAAATTAATTTCATTTTTAATGCATTTCTGCCCAGGACAATTCTTCAGTAAGATTATTCCATTGGGTATGATTTTTTTCCATTAAACATGAAAGAACCAGGAATTTTTGGTGAATCTATCCATTTAGCAAACATTTGTGTGGAAGGTGGCAGGCATGATGGTCAAGGGTATGGGATGTGGAGTCCAAATAATGTAACAGTGGCTTCCTCATAAACTGTGTCCTTGAGGAAATGGCCGAACAAACCTTGCAGTGCCTTTATATCCCCATCAGTAGAATGAAGTTTTAGATTTCTTGCAAAGACTGAAGAACACCTGTGAAGAGGTTATTAACCATATTAAAGAGGAATGAGATAATTTAAAATAAGTATTGAAACAAGTATCCTTGCTCTCATGGAATCTTCTGGGAGAAATGAGTATAAAAATAGGCAGTTATGGAACAACATGGTGAGTTTGCTGGTATAGAGCACAAAGGAATCGTTTCCCTTTCTAGGGAAATCAGAGTCGACAAACCATGTATAAAAAGTGATAATTTGAGAATTAATGGATAAATTAAAAAGGGCTGAGTGGATGAAGGAGAGAAAGGCAGTTCCTGGAGTAGGGAATGTCCCATGCAAATGACTGAGAAGCTTGATTAAATTTACATTTAAGAATGTGGCATGTTTCAGAAATTAAAAGTGTAATATGATCATAGGGCAGATTGAGGGAGGTTAATATCAGGGGGTAAGTTTAGAAAGAAAACTTGAGCCCAGGTTTCAAAGACCATAGATCATGAGTTATTAAGAAAATTCAGTAGTCTAGAAAGCATTACCTGTGATGCTTAGGATCATCTTAGTTGAGCAGGCAATTATGAAAATTCTCAGCATAAAATAACAATATAGGACATAATCGTGAAAATTTAATTAAAATGTTGTAGATTAGCTATTGCTTTGATAATGTATAACAAAGAGTTCCAAAATCTCCATTGTTTATATAAAAACATATCTTTTTTCCTTGTGGGCTTGTGGCCATGTATTTCCCATGTATTTGTGGATTGGGTCAGATTGGCTTTCTGTACTTCTGGGACTGGGATACCGGTGGGGCGCATTATTCTTATAGCAGTATGGAGTAGAGGAAGAGGGTGAGCCAAATCAAGTAAGCATATCTAAAGCCTCAGGGGAATGTGGCACAGTTAGGATGGCTCATGTTCCACGGGCAAGTGCAAGGCATCTGGTCACATGCAGAGGGGAGGTGACTTACACTGCTGTAGTGGAGAGAGAGAGAGGAACACATCTACCACTGAAGGTAAATCATGACCTCTAAAGTATCACAAAGGCACAGAATGCTCCAGTGGACCCACCCCATAGATCTTTTTATTAAAGAAGTGACGTAAGAGAAGAGATGGAGGCATTTCCCATATACTAACGATGTATATTTTAATATGTGCATCCTCGTATGAAATTCAGGTTTTTCCCTGGAAGTGTGGTAAGTCAAAAAGAAGGGAGAACCAAAAGTTACACATTGGCTCAAGATATGAAAGGAGCGATCGTTTTCTAACATAAACTTTAAAATGCTCCCAAAGGAAACATAAAATAGTGATTGAAGACTTTACTCCATGAACATATGCATGTCTAATTAATCTCATTACATTTAATTTCTGACCTTTAATGTGAAATATTTTAAGAACACAGAAAGTTACCTAAAATAATATAATGGACACTCATGTATGGTAGAGGTGATTCAAATCAATATCTGATTTTATTTTATTTTTGAATTTTTCTTAAATTAAGAAAATGTTACAGATATACCGATGTTGCATGTCTTACTCTGGGGATTATCTGATTATTTCCTCCTTAGGGTCTTTGTCACACAGATATTTGAAATTTAAATGAGGTGATTTTATCTTTTCCTTTCTGGCTTGTTCTACTTCTTATTTAATAAATTCTTCCCTATCCCAAAGATCATACAAATTATTTTCTAGATTTTTTTTCTAAGTTTTAAAGTTTTGCTCTATACCTTTATTTAAAAAATATTTTTTTAAAATTTGCATATGAAATTTATTTTTATTTTATTTATTTATCTATTTTTTGCAGTTTTTGGCCAGGGCTGGGTTTGAACCCACCACCTCTGGCATATGTAGCCAGTGCCCTACTCCTTTGAGCCACAGGCACTGCCTCCATATGAAATTTATTGATGTGTTTTGTATCAGATAGGAATCTAATTTTATCTTTTTACATGTGAGTACCTAAAGGCATCATAATCTCCACAGCTTTGTGTGCCGTTGCAGTTTGCATGGGCTCGCAAATGTGCTTGTATCTTTTTATAAGTCACTGTTCCATTGCTTTTTGCACAGATATTATACTGTTTAATTGTGAGAGCTTTATAGTACATTTTGGTAGGTGGCAGGACAAGCCTCTCTGCCCACACGTACAGAGACTGGGTGTCCTTTGTCTTCAAAATCATTATGATTATTCATGGCCCTTTATGATAACTCATCAAATAGAGACCTTAACTATTGTATTGAATTTATATGTTAAGGTTTTGTAGGAAAGGTCAACTTGATACTATTGAGCTTCCCATTCACAAACCTTACATATGAAGTCTAACAACTATGTGCACTTATCTTGGCAACACTGTACAAATAACTCAGTGAGGTTTCATAACCGTGGTATATGAGTGTCTCACAGCTGCGTTTGTCTTGAGGTGTGGCAGTGTCTTGCTGACTGGCAATTCATTATTGTGGTTGTATGTTTTTGTGTGCTGTCGTGAGAATGTCAGAGATTGAATTAGAGCAATTAACAAACATTTGTAAATTTCTTGTTAAATTTGGCAAGAGTGGAAGTGAAATCAGGGACATGTTACTCTAAGTTTATGGGGATAATACCATGAAGAAAATGGCAGTGTACAAATGGATTAAACATTTTTTGAGGGAAGAGAAAGTGTCACTGATGAAGAGAGGTCAGGGCAACCAGCAATAAGCAGAACTAATGAAAACATTGCAAAAATTCATCAAATTGTGTGTCAAAATCATCAGATGACAGTGAGAAGCATAGCAGATCAAGCAAACATCAATAGAGAAACAGTTAGGAAGATCTTAACTGAAAATCCTGGCCAATAATTAATGGTTCTTATATTATCACAATGCACCAGCTCAAACAGCAATGTCTGTGAGGGAATTTTTAGGGGTATTAAACAAAAAACTGTATTGAAATACCCTCTCTACTCACTTGACCTGACCTTTGGATTTTCTTTATCCAAAGATAAAAGAAATATTGAAAGGAAGACATTTTTATGAAATTCAGGGTATCAGGGTAATATAATAACAGGGGGGAGGGCCATTTCAGAAAAAGAGTTCCAAAATTGCTTTGAAGGGTGAATTAGGCACTGGCATCAGTGCACAGCTTCCCAGGGGCAGCACTTTGAAGGTGACCATGGTTATATGCAGCAATGAGGTATATAGCACTTTTTCTAGGACAAATTGATAAACTTAATTGTCAAACTTCATATACTTTATTTATATAGTGTTTATTATTTATACAAGTTTTAGTTCAGGGTCTATTTTTTGTTTGTTTTCTTTGTGTATATTTTGGTTTTACAAATGCAATCCTAAAATAATCTCTCCCAATTAATTTTATTTGCTTTACATTGTGTTATATGGGATCTTGTTTCCAGTGCCTTTGCCGGGATTGCTTTAGCTTTGTTTGTTTGTTTGTTTTTATTTCTCTTCGATTTTCTGTGTAGGAATTATATTCTTTGTAAATAACGGCATTTTGTTCTCTTCTTTTTATTTTTTATACTTTTCACTGTTTTTCTTACCTCTTATTTGAACAGATGCAGTGATATCTAACATTCTTGAGTATTATCTGATATTAAAAGTAAAAATTGTAAGATTTCATTTTATGTGGAATGTTTGTAGTTCTAATAAATTTCTTACTAGGTTAAGGATATTCTCTTAATTCTTTTTTAAGCTAAGATTTTGGGGGGTATTTTTATCACATGCTCTTATCTGCTAAGATGAACATAGATATTTTCACTTAATACATTGACATGGTGAAATAAAGCCTTAATTTTATATTTTTAAAATACTGAAATATGATCTATGCATGATGCAATGTACAACTCTTAAATGTAAAGTTTGATGAATTTTGAAAAATGCATAAATCTGTGTAACTTGCACCTCATATTAGAGTTTTCTGTCTGCATCTTTTACCCAGCATAATGCTTTTGATGCTCATCAATGTTGTGGTTATTAGTAGTTTATTTCTTTTTTTTTTTTTTTATTGTTAAATCATAGCTGTGTACATCAGTGCAATCGCCTGTACCCATTCTAAAATGCACCATAGATGTGGCCCCATCCGTTACCCTCCCTCCACCAAAACCTACCCCCTCCCTTCCCCTTCCTTGGCCCTTTCCCCATAGTCTTGTGCTATAGTTGGGATGAAAGCTATAATTTAGCTTCATAGTAGGGCTGAGTACATTGGATACTTTTTCTTCCATTCCTGAGATACTAAGAAGAATATGTTCCAGCTCCATCCATGTAAACATGAAAGTGGTAAAGTCTCCATCTTTCTTTAAGGCTGCATAGTATTCCATGGTATACATGTACCATAATTTGCTAGTCCATTCATGGGGCAATGGGCACTTGGGCTTCTTCCATGACTTAGCGATTATAAATTGGGCTGAAATAAACATTCTGGTACAGATGTCTTTGTTATATTGTGAATTTTGGTCTTCTGAGTATAAACCTAGTAAAGGAATTATAGGATCGAATGGCAGGTCTATTTTTAGATCTCTAAGTATTCTCCAAACATCCTTCCAGAAGG
>CAUYPK010164027.1:0-34519 GCA_963574355.1 Loris lydekkerianus
TTTTTTTTTTTATAGAGACAGAGTCTCACTTTATGGCCCTTTGGTAGAGTGCCATGGCATCACACAGCTCACAGCAACCTCCAGCTCCTGGGCTTAAGCGATTCTCTTGCCTCAGCCTCCCGAGTAGCTGGGACTACAGGCACCCGCCACAACGCCCGGATATTTTTTTGTTGCAGTTTGGCCGGGGCTGGGTTTGAACACGCCACCCTCGGCATATGGGGCTGGCGCCTTACTCACTGAGCCACAGGTGCCACCCAATAGACATACTCCTATCTGACAATGTGAATGTTACTTTCTTTGCATTATTATTATTGCTTAATATTTTGATGCAGCAATTCTGATTTCTTTTCTGAATGTATTATTGTCGTTCGTTCTTTTCAAGGTTTTTGTTTCTAGTCCTTATCTTAAACAAGATATTGTTATCAAATTTTAAGCCTTTTTAATTCCGTGAAGGCAAAAGTAGAAACCTAATAAACACGTGTATATGTAAAAAAATAATCATAAAAATTTTTTTAAAAAGAACACAATATCTTTATAGCTGTTACATCCTCTCTGTTACTTCTGGCCCAGTGCTTTGCACAACAGAGGAAGTCAATACTATCTTTTGACTTAATGAATGAGTAACTAGGGCTAGATAACCTAAGCCTAAGTACCTACTGAGTACATTCTCCAATGAGTTTCAGGACATTTCCTTTGAAAATAAAAAGTTTGTGTAGCCTGAGGAACACTGATCTATCAGCAAAGGTAAGCAGTCAGAGCAGCCTGCTGATAAAAAGGTAATCCCAAACTGTCCATGCAATAAAAATGGTCAAGGTTTGCAAATAAGGGGTGCAGTGAAGAAGAGGGGGGCACTTTAAATAAGAGTAGGTAGGCACGTAAGCACTACCCACCACTTCCAACAGTCTGTCTCATCAGACTCCAAACATGTCTCCTAAGAACTGCCCAGCACCATAGGGCGACTAAAGGGCTCCTGCAACAGTAAACAAGTCCATCTTATAAAAGTGAGACATACCAACAAGGACACAATACCCTACCCAGGCAAGCTTAGCCGGGCAGGAGAGGTGACCTCGCCCAAAGCCACTGGTGCCATGCCATCGCCACTCACTGGTGTCACCCCTCCCTCGGCAAGCAAACTGCCTCGGCAACCAAACTGCCACGGCTGGCATTTGCACGGGACCGCTATTTATATCCTCTTGCGCAAGCCGATTGGCTCAGGCAGCATAATAGTCATTCCTGCTCTAGAGTTTGAATCAACTCTGCACAGCGCCCCCTCCCCCGCTGTCTCTTCCACCTCGCCAGCCTGGGCCCCTCTCTCGGCTGCAGGAGCTTGCACCCAGCACCACCAGTCCGCCCCCACAAACACTCCCGACTGCTGCTCGCCATCTCCTATGACCCCACCTGTGAACCCTCTCCGAACTCCCTCAAGGCTCTAGCCTAATGGGGGAGCGGAGGGGTAGAGGGCAGCTGCCACCTTTCTGGGTGCAACGTCCCTCAAAGGTCCTCGATGACCTCCCTTGTCACCCCTTCTCTTGCAGCCGAAATGACCCTGTACGAATCTCGCTGGAGCCCAAATCTCTAAGATCTGCACGTGCCCAGCTGCAGCCTTGTTCCCTGGCCTCTGCGGGGACCTATTTTCCGAACCCACCAACCCACCCACTCCCTTCCACGTCACACCAACAGAGACAAGAGACAAGTAAGGGCGCCCACGGGACACGGTATTTCTTCCGTGTCCAACCCTCAGGCCTGCGCCCTGAGCCCCTGGCACCGCGGACCCCGCTGCCCTTCTGCTCTTTGACAGCTTTCCTTCTCCGCGGGGGCTGCAGTCCCCAGGCCAGGCCGCACCGCCAGCGCCGCCGCGCTCACCTGGGCCGGGAGGCAGGGTGGCCGTAGGCTGCACGCCACGGGCGCGAGGGGACGCCGAGCTGGCAGCCCCGTCTCGGGCCCCGCGGCTGCGCCTCCAACCCGGAAGAAGAGCCCCAACCCCGCCGCGGAGGCGGCCACGTGACGGGGCCCCCACCCGGCCCGGCGCCCCCTTCCCACTGGGACTCTCCACCCGACGGCCCGCCCTCTGCAGACAAGAAAGCGACCTTCACGAAATGCCCCCTTTGAGCTCAAAGGCCGGTTACCCCAGCGCGCCCTTCCACTCTTGGTGGCAGCCAAACCCTCTTTGTCCGCCGGGGCCCGCGCCCCAGCCCAGCCTCCGCGCTCTCCCTGGGCCGCTCCCTGTCAATCAAACCTGGTGCCAAACCCGGCCGCTGAAGTTCTCAGGGATACTTTTGTTTTCTTCCCCAGGAAAACCAGTGACAAAATGTGATTTCCTTTCTGGCGTCCCACCGGACCAAATAAGCCTATAAATATAACCCCGCTCTGGGTACCTGTCTTTCCTCTGGCTCTCTAGGAAAAATCAGAACTTCTGTAACTGTGGAGAACCAAAGGGAAGGGGGGAGGAGGCAGAGGGGTGCGAAGGGCGGGAAAGGGGGCGTTATTTATCCCTTCTGGCAGAAGAGGTGGAGTTAAATTCCTCCGTACCGAAGTCAAAGCCGGAAAATTAACACACATCTGCGTACTTGTCTTCCTACATCAGAACCAGCCTGGAAGAAGCCATGTGTAACTGTTAATACGAACATCTAGCAGCTGAAAATGCCCCTAGTGAACGATGTTAACTTTCCTGACCAGGCCTAGGCTGTTTTCGTCAAAACTGTTAAAGGACTCTGACCTAGCTGCTGTTTACACATAGTTCTATTACTTACTGTGCAGGTGTATTCTGACTAAAAGTGGGAGGAATAAGATATAGAGTGTAAAATGGTTCACCTACCCAAAGTTCAATCATTATGAAATGTAATGACTTCATAATGATACTTAAGAGAAGTAAAAGAATTATGAATCTAAAAGACATAAGGCAAAATATCTCTCCACAGACATCCAAACAAGGTAAAACACTGCCCCTGTCTTGGAAGAGTTCGCAGACAGGAAAGAACACGGCCCCATGTTTTAAAATTCTCATGAACCATGACAAATGTAACCATAGAGATAGATTCCGGATGTTGAAGGTACAATGAGGCAGGAGTGGTGAATAAGGATTTAAAACCAAGTTCTTGTTTTAAAAGAATACTCTTTGTGGAGGGAAGGGGTTGCTTCTTCTTCACGGTTTAAAAATCAGTGTTTCACAACTGCAGACAATTTTGTTCTAGATGTCTGGAGACATTTTGGTGGCTATACCTGGAGAGGGGAGGCCTCTAACATGTAGAGGGACAGACCCTCACAAAGCTTTATCCAGCCCCAAATGTGCTGAAACGGAGAAATCCTCACTTAAATTAATCCTCAATTTGTCATTTAATTTGACTTATCACATGAGAACAAATCCAAAGGTAACATACTGCTTTTCACATTTGAAAATAGTAAATACTAAGTATATCATAATTTTAACAATAAATCTATGATATTTTACATATTGTACATATAATTCAGGCACCATTTCACCAAACATAAAAAGGTTTATCATTTGGAAGGTTCTGTTTCAGTTCCTTAAACTCCTATAGATACTTGCAGTGTATTCATCATACAGGGAGTCCCCAAAGAAAATTAGATTAAATCCCTAAAGTTTGTTTGTGACATAGGTGCTTTGGATCTTATACACTGTTTTGGATAAAACTTTTGTAAAGATTTTATTTTACCCTATTAAGTTTTCAGAGACCTGTGTTCCATATTAAGTTGTCAGAGACTTGCCCAGGTGTTATCTGCTCCTTCTCCCTGGTCTATCTTAACCTCCAAACTCTCATCTTAGAATAGCACCTTTCACATACATGCAAGTTTTCAGTTACAGATTGTTCTCTTATTGGATAATTTTTTGATATTTTATAATTAGAATATATGTCAAAATTTAAACCCTTTGAAATTTAGGAGTCTTTGTAGTCACAATGCTCAAAAATAGTATTTAATATTTATTAGAGTTCTAAGCTATCAAAAGCAAAAAAGATGAAATGTTTTGGATCTTCTTTAAAGCCTAAAAACCAGATCTACTTTAAAGCCTAAAAACCAAACAGGTGCACAATAGCCAAAAATTGAAATGCAGGCTGAGCTTTAGACAATATGTGATATAATCAAAAACTGAACTCCAGGCTCAGCACCCATAGCACAGTGGTTACAATGACAGCCACATATACTGACAGTGGTGGGTTCAAACCCAGCCCCGGCCAGCTAAAACAACAATGACAACTGCAACAAAAAATAGTCAGGTGTTGTACCAGACACCTGTAGTCTCAGCTACTTAAGAGTCTGAGGCAAGAGAATCACTTAAGCCCACCAGTTGGGGGCAGCTGTGAGTTGTGACACCAAGGCATTCTACCAAGGGCAACATAGTAACACTCTGTCTCAAAAAAAAAAAAAAAATTGAACTCCAATGAGGACTTGTTACCAAAACCCAGCATCTAGTTAAGATCAGGCCAAAAAATAGGTATTTTCATTATGGTTATTATGGTAAACAATTATCAGCAGTTTATTGGTTCAAGCTTCCTTATATAAATAATTATTAGCAAAGTGAATAGCTAGCTCTAAACAGATAAGATCCTTTTTTTTTTTTTTTCCTCTAAGAGATGGTATCTAGCTGCCCCAGGCTGGAGTACAGTAGCTATTCACAGGCATGATGATCAGGACTGCTGGAGCTGAGCAATTCTCCTGCCCTCAGCCCTTGAGTAGCTAGGACTACAGGTACAAGTTACGGTACCTGGCAAAGACATAGGATTCTTAGACTCCAGTAATGTGTAAATATGCAAACACTTGGCAGGGGTTTTTTTCTCTCTCTCTCTCTTTTTTTTTTTTAAATTAAATCACAGCTGTGTACATTAATGCAATCATTAGGTACAATGTGCTGGTTTTATATACAATTTGAAATATCTTCATCAAACATGTTAACATAGCCTTCAGGGTATTTTCTTAGTTATTATGTTAAAACATTTATATTCTACATTTAGTAAATTTCACATGTACCCTTGTAAGATGCACCATAGGTGTAGTCCCACCAATCACCCTCCCTCCAGCCATCCTCTCCCCCCCCTTTCCTCTTTCCCCATATTCTTAAGTTATAACTGGGTTATAGCTTTCATATAAATGAAAGCTATAAATGAGTTTCATAGTAGAGCTGAGTACATTGGATACTTTTTCTTCCATTATTGACATACTTTGCTAAGAAGAATATGTTCCAGCCCCATTCATGTAAACATGAAAGAGGTAAAGTTTCCATCTTTTTTTACAGCTGCATAATATTCCATGGAGTACATATACCACAATTTATTAATCCATTCGTGGGTCAGTGGGCACTTGGGCTTCTTCCATAACTTATCAGTTATGAATTGAGCTGCAATAAACATTCTAGTACAAATATCTTTGTTACAATGTGATTTTCGGTCTTCTGGATATACACCTAGTAGAGGTATTGTAGGATGGAATGGCAGGTCTATTTTTAGACCTAAGTGTTCTCCAAACATCTTTCCAAAAAGGGACGTATTAGTTTGCAGGTTTTAAGGGAACCATCACTAACCACAACCTTAACCCTCTTCTCCCAGTGTTTGATTTTAGGAAGTAAATATTAACTAATTAAATAAACTGGCTCAGCATCTGTGGCTCAAGCGGCTAAGGTGCCAGCCACATACACCTGAACTGGCAGATTCAAATCCAGCCTGGGCCCACCAAACAACAATGACGGCTGCAATCAAAAAATAGCCAGGCTTTGTGGCAGGTGCCTGTAGTCCCAGGTACTTGGGAGATGGAGGCAGGAAAATCGCTTGAGCCCAGGAGTTGGAGGTTGCTGTGAACTGTGATGCCACAGCACTCTACCCAGGGCAACAGCTTAAGGCTCTGTCTCAATCAATCAATCAATAAACAAACTGATATTAATCCACATTAATTGGAAGAAGATCAAAGAAAACAATCAGCCCAAAGTTAAGCAATGGGCAATTAATTTAAACTATATAAGTAAAACCAGCTTGTATTTGGGATTATTGTGAGCATCTACTCACTTGCATCACAGCTTTGGAAACACTGTCCTTTCTATAAAATAAGTGCCAATTATAAAAAATGTATAGACTTTTTAAGCAATGTAAGATTTATCAGTGCAATCATAGCTTCGGGGCCTGGAAAATTATACTGGTATCGTAGAGCCACTGTAACAAATTACCACAAAGTAGATAGCTTAAAACAACAGAAATGTATTCTCTGACAGTTCTGGAAGCCAGAAGCCCCAAATGAAAATGTTGGCAGGGTAGAATCCTTGTGGAAGTGCTAAGAAAGAAAACATCCCATACCTGTCTCCTAGCTTCTGGTGGTTGTCAACAATCCTTGGAATTCCTTGACTTGCAGACAAATCCAATCTCTGCTTTCATTTTCACATTGCCTGTGTGTGTCCAAATCTCCCTGTCCTGTGATATAGACAGCAATCACAGGACTTAGGGACACCCTAAATCCAGGATGATTTCATCTCAAAATCCTTAACTAATTATATCTGAAAAGACCATATTTCTAAATAAAGGGAGGATGCTATTCACCCCGCTATAGGGACATTCTGTGTGTTTAACTGTACCACAATCTAAAGAGGTTTTGTTTTTTTTCTTTTTTGAAGATCAGATGGATTTACCAGTTCTTGAGTTTAATGTGGAAATCCAAAGTATTTGGTGGAAATTTAGGTGAAAGTCATTTTGTATTAATAATTGAAGAATTCCCTCAATTATATACTTGGTTTGCTTTTATAATAAATACTAGGCTTGGCACCTGTAACTCAGTGAGTAGGGCACCAGCCATACACCAAGGCTGGCGGATTTGAACCCAACCCAGACCTGCTAAACAACAATGACAACTGCAACCAAAAAATAGCCAGGCCTATAGTCCCAGAGGGAGGCTGAGGCAAGAGAACTCCTTAAGCCCAAGAGTTTGAGGTCGCTGTGAGCTGTGATGCCATGGCACTCTACTAAGGGGACATAGTGAGACTTTGTCTCAAAAAAAAAGAAAAAAATACTCATCCTAATTGAATTTTTCTTCAACTTTTTATAGAGTATATGTTTATCACCATTATCAAACTACTTGATTATAAAACCCCATTTTATGGTATTTTTATCATATTTAATTTTTAAATACTGAATTTGATGAATAATTCTAGTTCAAACTTTTTCTTAAGTTTCATGAAACATTATCTCTCTGAAAATCTTTTTTTTAATTTGTTCCATAAATAGTTATTGAATAACTCCTAAAAGTCAAGCAATGTATTGGGTGCTATGAACAAAACTGATAAGAATCTGTGCCTTAAAGGGCCTTACATTCTAGTAGAGTTAATTCATAGGTTGGAAAGTGTAAACAATTTGAAAACCTAAGGTACCATTATTATCATCAGATGAAATGTGTGCCCAAGCACTGTACTAATAAATGTATTCAAGTTCAACCCAATCCTCCATAGGATGAATTAAATAGCCAATAGACAAAAAAGTTCCAAACAGTAGTTAGTTTTGTCACTAACCAAATGCTTAACAGAAACTGTGTAGCTGGGGAGTGGGGAGTTGGTACAGAAGGAGATAAAGGTACAATGACCTATGAATGAGCTGGCAGAAGAATCCAATCTTCTGAATCCCTTACTCCATGCTCTTCATTGCTACAGCCTGAGTTTCCCTAAACGCCCCCCCCCCCCATCTTCTATTTTCACTCTTGTCTCTCCAACTTTCTTATCCCACCTTTTTCTACCCAACTCCTCAGATCAGAACTGGTCTCCCACCCTGTCCTATTCTGGCCCCCAGCCCTTTTCCTCTCAACAATCTCATTCTAATCACTTCTCCCACAAAACTGTATACTTTTCTCAGCCTGAACCCTCCCAACTTGGCCCTGATCATGGATTGAGCCCTCACCACACACAAGGACCATGTATACCTCTCTGGGCCCAGGGCCACTACTTAACTCTCTTGCAAATCTTTTCTTATGCTAGATATTACTCATAACAGAAAAGCAAAACCCAGAATTTCTCACCATCATTAGTTTTGTCATACTACTCACCTGTCTCCTATTTCTTTAACTATTCATTCTCCATTCTTTTGCCACTTAAATGTGCAAATACTTAAAATACTCCTTTGGTTTTCTGTCCTTTGGCCTCTATTCCTTCTCCCCTGTCCAATATTACTTGTGCTATGACCGTTCGCAAAGCTCAATGCCCAGCTCAGACCTCTCTCCCGAGCTCCAGACAATGCAGCCAACTGCCTGCTGGTCATGCTATTGAGATATCCCAAAAAACCTCAAGCCCAATATGAGAAAATTCTCTTCTGCTCCCTTCCTTTTAGCTGTAACAACCTCTTCCTGTTTCCTGAATGTATGGAGAGGCTTTACACTTCCTAGACTTTTCACTTGCTTTTTCTTCCATCTGGAATGCTCTCCCTGCCCCCTAACTTTTCTTTGCAAACTTGTGCCCATCCTTCAAGGCCTACTTTTTGTCAGTTCCTCTGTGAACCAATCCAGGAAGCTTTGTTGACTTCTTATTTCCTCAAGCTTAACACAGTGCTTGGCACATGACAAATACTAAATAAAAGTTAGCTAGATAAATAACAAGCAGCTGCAACAGAAAAAAAAGACAGGATTGAACCCTGACTGCGGCCAAGTACCTTTGGGAAAATTATTCAACTACAAAAATATGGGAACAATAACAATTTCACAGGTTGCCATGGAGAGAAGAAAGTAATTTCTGTACAGAATATAGCCCAAGGGAAGATTTATTGAGGCCAGGAGTTCAAGACCCATCCTGGGCAACATAAAAAGACCCTGTCTCTAAAAAAATTTTGTAAATAACCAGGTATGGTGGTATGCACCTGTAGTACAAGCTATTCAGGAGGTCAAGGTGGAAGGATCACTTGAGTCCAGTAGTTCAAGGCCAATGAGAACCCATCTAAAAAATAATATATGAACAGCATAGCTCGGTGGGTAGGGCGCCAGCCACATACACTAAGGCTGGTGGGTTGGAACCCGGCCCAGGCCAGCTAAAATCAACAAGGACAACTGCAACAAAAAAAAATAGTTGGACATCGTGGCAGGCACCTGTAGTCCCAGCTAGTTGGGAGGCTGAGTCAAGAGACTCACTTGAGCCCAAGAGTTTGAGGTTGTTGTGAGCTATGATACCACAGTACTCTACCAAGGGTGACATAGGGAGACTCTGTCTCAAAAAATAAAAAAATTAAATCAAAAATTATATATATAGTTATAATATATTAATGTAAAATAAATTGTATATTATATGTTAATGTAATATAAATTATATGTACATAATTATATTAGTGTATGTGCATGACTGTAGATAGATACAGCCCGAAGTCTCGGCCATCAGATTTTCATAACTTGCCTGAATTTTGACAAATGTACAAAAGCATGTCAATAAAGGAAAGATAGCCTTTTTGACAAATAGCACTAAAGCAATTAAACATCGATAGGCAAGAAAAAAAAGAGCCATAATCTAGCTCTTGCAGATTATATAATAATTAAATTTTAAGATATAATTAAATCTTAAGATAGAATATACAATTAAATGTAAAACCACAAAACTTCCAAGAAAAAAAATTGAAGAAAAATCTCAAGGATCTAAGGCTAGTCTTGACCCCAAAAGCATGATTTACAAAGGGAAAAGAATGATAAATTAAATCTCATTTTCAAAAAAATTATACTGTCGGTGGGACTGCAAACTAATATAGCCTTTTTGGAAAGAAGTATAGAGAATCCTCAAAGAACTCAAATTAGAATTCCTATTTGGCCCCACAATCCCACTAGTAGGCATCTATCCAGAAGAAAAAAAAAGTCATTTTATCAAAAGGACATTTACACTACATTGTTTACTGTAGCTCAATTTACAATCACCATGATATGGAAACAACCTAAATGCCCATCAACCCAGGAATGGATTAACAAATGGTGGTTTGTGTATACTATGGAATACTATTCAGCCATAAAAAGATGGAGACTGTATATCTTTTGTAATAAACTGGATGGAGTTTAAACACATTCTTCTTAGTAAAGTATCACAAGAGTGGAAAAGCAAGTATCCAATGTACTCGATATTAATATGAAGCCAGTAGACAGTCTAATACATGCCCACATAAACAACAATTCAATTCAATTCAATTCAAATTGTAGGGAGGGGGAATGGGGGAGGGAGACGGGAGGGGGATTGGTGTGCTCCCACTTAATGGGCACATTATAAATGTATATGGCACACCTTTTGGGTGCAGGGCACAACAACTACAAGAGGGACTCTATCTAACAAATGCAAACATTGTAATCTCATATTACATTAACCTGAAATAAAACAAATTTTTTTTAAAAAACAAAGAAAAGAAATTGGTGCCAAAAAAACCTTTGACTCTGCAGAAGCCCCACTTAATAGGATATAGGAAGCTGCATACTGAAAGAAAATAGTTACAAGCCACATACCTTCAAGAGACTTATATCAAAACTCAACAGTTAAAAAAAAATCCAAATACAAAATAGCGAAACGCATAAAAAGAATTTCTCAGAGGAGGAACATAAGCATCTGAAAAGATGGTCAACATCATTAGTCATTAAGGAAATGGAAATTATAACCACAATGAGATGTTGCTATATGCCTATAAGAAAATCTAAAATAAAAAATAGTGGCAATATCAAATGCTGCCAAGAATGGGGAGAAACTAGATTATATATCATTAATGAGAACATAAAATCACATAGTTATCCTGGAAAACAATTTGGTAGTTTCTTTAAAAACTAAATATGCAACTACCACATAACCCAGCAATTATACTCCCAGGCATTTATCTCTCAGAAATGGAAATTCATGTCCACACAAAAGCCAGTATATGATTGTTCATAGTAGCTTTATTCAGAATGGCCAAAAAAAAAAAAAAAAAAAAAAAAAAAAAATGAAACACCTCAGACCTTCTTCAATAGTTGAATGGTAAAACAGAATGTTGTATGTGTTTACCATGGAATATTACTCAGCAATGAAAAGGAAGGAACTTCTGATACACTCAACTACTTGGCTGAATCTCCAGAGAATTATGCTGAGGAAAAAAAAAAAAATCTCAAAAGATTACATACTGTAAGATTCCACTTGTATAACATTCTTGAAATAATAAAGGTATATAAATGGAAAACACATTGGTAGCTGCCACAGTTTAAGGAGGGTGTGAAGAGAGAAATAATGTGGCTATAAAAAAGGACAACCAGAGGGATTCTTGTGGTGATGAAAATGTTTTGTATCTTGACTGTATCAATGTCAATATCCTGATTGTGACATTGTACTATAATATTGCAAGATGTTAGTGGGGGGGGGGGGGACCAGGTATACAGAGGACTCTGGGTATTACATTACACAACTGCATGTGAATCTATAATTATCTATTTCAAAATAAAGTATTTAACTTAAATACATAAACCTAACAGGTATAGTAAAATATTAGTGGTAGAATCTAGGTGGTAGGTTTATATATATAAATATATAAAATTTATAAATATATAATATATTTAATATATAAAATTCTTTCAAATTATCCATATTTTTCAAATGTTTCTTAGAAAAATTAGGGGAGAAAATCATGCTATCTATTGTATTTATTCTGAGGCTAAGTTCCTTCCCTCACACTATCTAAGAGACAAAAGTAATGTACAGTTAAGTCATTCAAAGTATTCATAAATGCCTCTTTTGCTGTGGCCTGTGTTTATCAAAGGAGCTTGCCCACATAATAAGACAGCCGTTCTAACAAAGCGTTTCTCATCAGAGAAAACAAATGTTAATGGTTCAGGAAGCTGTCCCAAATTGGACAGTAAAGAGGTTTTTCATCTCCCTCCCTCAACACCTCACCACTGAATAAGCAAAGAGAAAGCAAATGTTAATGGTTCAGGAAGCTGTCCCAAATTGGACAGTAAAGAGGTTTTTCATCTCCCTCCCTCAACACCTCAATACTGAATAAAAATTTAGTGTTCCCCATATTTACTTGCCCTTATAATCGTCAAATTCTTCATTCTTATCTTTTTATCTATTGAGTGACCAAGGTACTCTAATGAGTACTTTTTTTTTTTTTTTCAAGACAGAGTCTCACTTTGTCCCCCTCAGTAGAGTGCTGCGGCGTCACAGCTCACAGCAATCTCAAACTCTCCGACTTAAATGATTCTCTTGCCTCAGCCTCCCAAGTAGCTGGGACTACAGGTGCCCACCACAACCCCCAGCTACTTTTAGAGAGGAGACCATTCTGGCTCAGGCTGGTGTGAACTTTGTGCTCATGCAATCCACCTGCCTTGGCCTTCCAGAGTGTTGGGATTACAGGTGTGAGCCACCTTGCTCAGCCTTAATGAGTACATTTCTAACAAGTGCATTGCTCAAACGCTCTTCTGTTAGATGAGACTTTATTGCTATATCCTCTTTGTAGTGGCTTTTGGATAGAGGACAAATTACAGTAACTTATGGCATCAACTCAAACATTTTAGATGGCTTCAGGGAACAATTAACTTCAGGGTTTAAACTTGGCAGACCTGAAAAGTAACTATAAATCTATAATAATGTTTAGGGATTTTTTTGTTTGTTTGTTTCTTAATGTCCATAATGGGCTCAAGAATACAAAAGCATAAGTTATCCCACCTTAAGACAGTAGGAATGGTTACACTCTGTGTAATAGTTTACAGCATATAGACCACTTTGTCATGTATTACCTTGTTTAATCATTCTAATAACTCTGATGTGGGTGATATTATTCCTATTTTAAAGTGAAGGAACTGTAGCTCAGGGTTAACTGACACAGCTAAGGTTTCACCAACAAGAGATAAAGCTGAGACTTAAATGTAACATCTAGGTTTGGTGATTCCTGGTGAGAAAGAATATTATGTATATTAATAATATAATAAAATGCTAAATGATCACTCTGTGTGAATGATGGTACCAAGAGAAACAAACAAACAAACAAAAACCCAGAAGCCTACTCGGAGAGAAAAGAGAGAGAGGCGCCTACATGAAGACCTATCCCTCTCATTTTCCCCTCCTTATTCATTTGCTTGGTTTATACATACTAATCCTCAATTTTATGTAAGAGGAGACCTTTTTGGCTGGGCGTGGTGGCTTACGCCTGTACTCCTAGCACCCTGGGAGGCCGAGGTGGGTGGATTATACCCTGAGCTCAGAGGTTCGAGACCAGCATGAGCCAAAGTGAGACCCCGTCTCTACCAAAAAAAAAAAAAAAAAAAAAAAGTCGGGCATTCTGGCAGGCGCCTGTAGTCCCAGCTACTTGGGAGGCTGAGGCAAGAGAATCGCTTAAGCCCAGGAGGTGGAGGTTGCTATGAGCTATGATGCCACAGTACTCTACTGAAGGCCACAAAGTAAGACTCTGTCTCAATAAAAAATATAAAAAGAAAGAAAGAAAGAAAGAAAGAAAATTAAAATAAATAAATAAATAAATAAAAACTTCAAAGTAAGAAGATTGAAAGTAAAATTTAAAAAAAAAAAAAAGAGGAGACTTTCTCACAGAAGCCTTTCCACACCACCTAAGGTTGAGGTAGGTTCTCTTTGATAAGATCCAAATTTTAACCTTATTATCCTGTGGCTCCATTCTGGCTGCTATAACACAATACCATAAACTGAGTGGTTTATAAATGAGAAGAACTTATTTCCCATAGTGCAGGAGTCTGGGAAGTTCAATATCAAGGCACGCAGACTTGGTATCTGGTCAGGGTCTACAGCCTCATGGACACCTATAATCTCACATGGAGGAAGGAGCAAAGAATCTCTCTGGGTATCTTTTATTAAGGATACTAAGGGAGCCCTCATGACCTAATCACTCCTAATAACTTCAGCTTAGGGGTTAGGATTTCATTACGTGAATTGGGGGAGGAGGGGAAAACATTCAGTTCATTGCACTCTGTATTATTGCCTGTTTTTTTGTTTGTTTGTTTGTTTGTTTGTTTGTTTTTTCAGTTTTTGGCCAGTTCCAGGTTTGAACCCACCACCTCTGGTTTATGGGGCTGGCGCCCTACTCCTTGAGCCACAGGCACCACCCCTGTCTTATTCCTGCTACTTGAGGGTGGATATTTTGTCTTATTCATGGGTATGTTATCAGCACCTAATAGAATATCTGGGTTTATTAGGTAGTCAACAACAACAACAACAACGAAAAAAAAAAAACTGTTAAAAGGAAGGAAAAAATTGTGAGTACCCTGTAAGAGCTGAAATGGAAAAAAGGTACTATTTTTTTCACCATGTACCAACAAAAGGAGAAGTGAATAGACCGAGCCAGAGAGACAGGGAAAAGAATACGCCATGGCAAAGACCTTGCTTGACATTTACACTTTAAACATTGATGCTCCTGTCTTTTGAGTGCCAAACTCTGTACATCATCTAATTAATGAGCATTTACAGCTATTATACAGTAAGCACTCAGTTCAACTACTTGAATAGTGCAATTAGTAGAATATTGTATGTTGTCATTATTTGCTTAGAATTTCCTCTAAAATTTTCAACTCCTGTGTCTCATGCTCTGATCACCATTTTCTTTATTTCCAACTCCCTTATTCTGTCTCTTGATTCCATTTTTCCAGGCATTCTATCACTTTTCTGCTCTCTTCAGCCCTTTCACCTTTTAGCCTAAACTATGAACAGCCTCTCAGCCCTCTCGGTCTTTATCCTTCTACCTTAACTACATAATAAAATTACATTCTCATTAACAGGCTTCTCTGTACCTATATCAGGTTGTCAAGAGTTGGTAGAGAAAAATCACAATAATGTTTTGGAGTGTTGCCCCTAAAAGAGAAAAGTAAATTGTTCTGTTTGGGGATTTTTTTTTTTTTTTTTTTTTTTGAGTTTCAATTTTATTATGTCATACCCAGCAGGAGTGACTTGATTTTAGTTTGGTCTTATCTGCTGGGGCCTAGTATATAACCTCAGCCTAAAATAATGGCCTCTCATAATTTTATTTAACAATTTACGTGTGTGCGATTTTAAGTGACTAAAAACTAGGGCTTTAGTGCTATATTTAGTTATCATAGTTTTGAGGTTTTAGTCTCAGTATGTCCTTCATAGGTTACAGATTTTATATTTTTTGAGTTTTTGTCATTTTAGTCAAAGAAAGTCTATTATATATTTTATGAATGGCTGTATATAGACATTTAAAATTTTTGAAAGAATACACACCAGGAAGACTACTATTACGATTACCAGGAGGATAATAGCAAAAGTCTGGAATGTATGAGTCATTACAAAAGTTTTGAGATACACAAAAATTAAGAAACGTAAAATCCATATAGATGGAAACAAATGAAACCCTCCCAGCAACACCAATAAGCTAAACAAGTTGAAACATGGCAGAGGTGAATCAGAAAGAACACTGTCTGCTGTCTCTTAAAAGAGAAATGATGGATCATAACACAGTCTGTCTCAAAACTTTCATAGTCCCACATGTGTTCCTTAGGCAGGGTCCCCATGAACTATAACAAAAATCAAATCTATCAAAGAATGGCCCAGGTAAAGAGTCTACTTATTTTAACCAAGAAGCATGTTTGCATCTCATAACTGAATCTCTATAATAGGCAATGTATTTATCTATGTTTAATGAGAAGTGTCAGTAACTACAATATTTTGCCATATACAATGTGCTTCCATATATCCCCATTTTTGGACCAAACTTTCAGGAAAAAAATCTTTCATTTCAATTTTTAATTTAAATTTTTATTTGTTTAAATTTACGTATACTTGTTTTTGTATTATAAAGGAATTTTAGCATTTATTTTTAACATATTATAGTACAAGAAATTTTATGTAACAAATAATTACAAAATACGAGAACAGATAAAGGTGCAAGAATAACAAATTTACAATATTTACACATCACAGAAGGCCAAGAACTCTTTATCACTCTCTATATCAGAAGTATCATCTTCTTCAATTTCTATGTTAATGGTATCTTTTGAATAGTCACTCTCCTTATCCTGGTAAATTTTATCATCCTCAGTTCTATCCATAACATTACTGATGCCATACTTTTTAATTAATTTTTTAATTAATGAATTTTTTACTAAAAGAAAGGACTTATTTACCATGCACATGGGGAGAAATCAGAGGGTGATAACCCAATTTTCCAATGCAGTTCAAGCAGTTCAGATATCTTTATACTCACCTTTTGGGGGGAACTAAGGAGCTTAGAGTGATAAACAGTTGTTAGGGAAGACAAATGGATGGGTAGAAAAACTTCACTTGTAGATTGACTTGAGAGACATTTATGAACCAAAATTTGGACTAGGTCTACTTACATTCCTCACCCTTATTCCTGCAATATTTTGAGACAGGAAGGGGAAAGGGGAGTTAATTGTCTCCTTTGATCCTCTAATCCGGCCAGTCCAGCTTATGCAGATAGAGGGAAGTCCTCCTCTATTGTTTCCTGACCATGAATGGCCTTCACTTCAAAATATTCTTTATTCCAGGCAGCCATAGTTTGGGGTGAAATTTCCTTAGCTCCATCATTCCCCTGTCTGAAACTTCCCTAGAAGTTTTGTACATTAAAAGCTGATTTGGTAGCTTTGGAGAGAGGAATCAGGTTAGTAGTCTAGTGACAAGAGATCAGAAGAGGGAAACAAGAACATAGATTAGAATGAGAATGAATAAGCAAAAAAGAACATATGTAAGCACATTTCTCCATACCTCATTAAACCAGGATCCAAGTTTTAGAAATAAGTCTTTTTATTTTTTTTTTAGAGACAGAGTCTCACTCTCTCGCCCTAAGTAGAGTGTTATGGTATCATAGCTCACAGCAACCTCAAACACTTGGGCTTGAGCAATCTTCTTGCCTCAGCCTCCTGAGTAGCTACAGGTGTGTACCACTATGCCTAGCTAGTTTTCTATTTTTAGTAAAGACGAGGTCTTGCTGTTGCTCAGGCTGGTCTCAAATTTATTAGCTCAAACAATACTCTCACCTGTACTTCCCAGAGTGCTAGGACTACAGGTGTGAGCCACTGTACCAGGCCAGAAATAAGTCTTCATTAATCTAATGGAGAATATTTAAGAATTGTAGATAATAGTCTCTATTAGCACTGAGTGGCAAACATTCTCACCAATAATCACATAACCTCTTCCTTTTTGGGCTATAGGGGCATCAAAACCCAGTAGTTTTCAAATACAACAAAGGTCAGGCTGCTGCTAATTTCTAACTGAAGTGTTCCCAATGCTTGCATGGTGACATTCGACTCTTGCTCTATTATCATGGAGAGATTCAAAACTTACTCAATCTCATGAGTTCAAAATGCTAGGCAAAGAGTCCTGAGCACCAAAAAGAACTTAAAATTGTGATATAGAAGTGAATTTTTATATTACATGTAGTACTTTAGCCTGGTACAACTTCATGAATGAAAGAGTCAAAATTTGTAATGTGGCTGGCATTTAAATTGGCATAGCTGGTAACAAAGAATGTCGGTTAATCAAATCCATAACATCCTGACTATCTAAAAGAGAACCACCTGTACACTTTGTCACCACACAAAATAAAAAGACCAATGTAACTTATAGATAGGGTCAGGTTGGAACCTGGGACCTCCCAGTCTGGAGTTTGCTGTGACTCTTGTTCCTCATTGACACTTCCATATCTCCAGTGTCCATGTGTCCCTGCCAGTTTGTGGAAAGAAAACAGACCACAAAAGGCCTTTGGTGCAGTTCTGGCAGTTATAGGGCTTGGTGGTGTCACTTAACCAAGTCAGTCCAGATTTTTGCTCTGTCCACATATAATTTTTAGTGACTAGCAACTTAACAAGAGAAGCAGGTGAACTACCCAAAGTTGCATAGGCCTGGCTTATGAGTCATTCAAAACATCTGATGATGTGAATATCACAGACATAATGAGGGTTAGCGTCAGCACTGTCTATGAGGTACAAGAGTACCAACTGTGGAATCAACCATAGGGTTTGATCACAATATTACTCTACTAGATCACCCAGAAAAGATCCAATATCATCCCTGTTTTCAATGCAGAGGAAAAATTTTCTTTCTAGTGACTTTACCTGAGCAAAAGAGTTCTTGAGCTTCCACAGAGGTTTTTTCCGTGTCCAATTGACTCACCAATAGGAGAAGCAGTATGATGTTTCTTTGCTGGTTGTAAATGCCACACCTTGTCATACACCTGCCTTTTGGATTGGTTCCACCAGGCACTCACATTGGCAGAAACAAAATGAGTTCAGGTTCCTTTGCATGGTCTAGATGTTGGCATAATCAGCAATTAGTTAGTGTGGCCAGGGTTTAAAAGACTGGTGCAAAGGGCTTCCAGGTCTGTGTGTGACCTGCTGGAAAAACAATAAGGGTTAGCGAGAGCAAGGCATAATTTGAAAGAAGAGCCATAGTGGAAGATCAAAGAGAATGGGATAAGCTGAAATGATCTCCACTCAGCTGTCATGTGCAATGTTTAAAGGCGAGGCTTAAAAGAAGTGTTTAAAAAGGACCATGTTGGGGAGGGGGACAGGTTTCAAAAGACAAAAAGGAATTTATAGTTGAAAAATTAGGTTTCTTGACCTGCAATCTTGAGGAACAGCTATTTACTTCATGAAGTTATCTGCTTCAAGGGTCTGTGAACCGGCCCTGAAAATCCTTTAGGTAACCTGCAGGGGTAATATACCAGTTGTCTCTGTGTAATCTGGTGTGGCTCAAAGAAATCCAGGAGTATTTTTACTTTATTTTTATGGCATCATAGGTGATTAACAGTACTTCTTAAGAGCCTTACCAGTAGAGTGACAGCACTTGTCTTCTTCGAAAAACTTTGATGCATACACAATCTCTCAGTCAAACAGGATGACAAGACCTGTCAGTTGACAGGAGCCATGCTCCTTTCACCCGTGGATGACATGCCTCTATCTGCATTAAACAGACCACACACATCAAACAACAGTCTGATGCCACACTTTTTAAATGATTTCACAATAACTTCTTTCTTGACACTGTTCCATGATCTTAGGATCATAAACCTGGGCAATAGATGCTTTCGTGATTCTGCTTGTAGGTGTTAAAACATTACCAGCTGACTGTACCCATAATATCCAATCTGTCTTTACTAGGGCCTGAAAGTGCTTGTTTATTGACACATCAAGAAGTTGCAGTTGGCTTGTTAGCCCACCAGGTATCACAGAAAGTTGGGTTTTCAAGTCCACTGCCATTACCATATTCCAGGGTATTATTTTGCTTACTGATAACATTATTTCTTTCTAGAGTTACCTTTACAATGCATAAGCGTAAGTAAAAGAATTAAAAACATTTTTTGTATAGACACAGAATTAGTACTGCCCATGTATAATGTGTATCTCCTTATTTTCCCCTCAAAAATTTAGGTTAAAAGTGCACATTATACATAGCAAAATACAGTATATAGGCTTTTCTCTGTTTTGCCAGTAAATAGTCTAGAGTAATTCTATTACCTAGCACAGCTTTATTAAGAGAATGTAAAGAAGTTTGTTGTGAACAATAGCCTTTATAGTTGAGTAAGTTATAGAGGCTATTTTAAGGGACAAATTTTTAATCAATGTCTTATTTATGCTAAGATGCTCATTTCTGCAGAACTTAAGCATTATCAAATCTCCAGGCTGGCAGTGATGTCACAGAACATCCACTGGATTCACAACCAGCTAGAAGCAAATGCATGAATAGTAGTTGCCAGCCCCATTTATGTATGATGGTACCTAGCTCTTTGGTGAGTAGACTATTGGGGTTCATTAGTCTAAAGACAGAGCACAGGAAAAGTCTCTGATATACAATTTCAAAAATTCTTAACTTAAGCCTGCTTCTAGGGGCCACTTTTTCTCTAAGTAGGGCAATTGGCAATGCCTTATCCTAAGTCAAATTAGTCTCTTGGCAAATCTTAGACATAGCCTTTGTGGTCTCCAAGTTATGTGTAAATTCCAAGTTATACCAAGTTCTCAGGAAACATCCTCTATAATCTGGGCCACAAAGGCCATACCATTGTCAAGATGGATGGAAACTATCATTCCAAACCTAGGAATAATCTCTTTTATTAAGGTGTTAACCACTTTAGAAGCTTTTTCTATCTGGCATGGAAAGGACTTAACCCAACCCAAGAAAGTATCCACAAAAATAAGTAAATACTTTAAATTTTCTGCTACCCTGTCATCATAGTAAAATCAATTTGCCAAGCTCTCTTTTGGCCTTTCACCCCTGGCCTGGATTCTTTGTTCTTGAGGGAGAGAGCCATTTGGGGGGTTATTATGAGCACATAGGAGACATTTTTCTATAACCTTCTGAAAGTTTTTTTTAATATATGAGCCAGCAATATATTTCTACATTCATTATAGGATGGCATCCCTGCCACAATGAATAGAGACATTAATATGCTTCACAACATCATTCATAATGTATTTGGGTACCAAAACCCTTCCTATCTTATTGTATATGCACCCATCCTGAGTCCTATAGTAAGGGTCGAACCCCCAATCAAGCACTCTTTCTAGGTCCTCCTCCAAGTATACAGGAGGTTCAGGGCCAAGATTTATGGCATGCAGCAAGGGTATCATTAAGGCTTGGGGGCCTTTTCCCTTGCTGCTGTTTTTGCAGCTAGATCTTCCTGATGACTGTCCCTTGCCACGAGGCTGTCTGTGTACTGATGACTGGAGCAATGCACTATAGCTACTTCCTTGGGAGATAAAATGCTGCCTAGCAAGGCTAGGATTCCTTTATCATAGATTTTTTTATTACTGAAGGCTAGAAGTTCCCTTTCTTTCCAGATGGCCCCATGAGCATGAACAACAGAAAAAGCACACCTGGAGTCTGTGTAAATGGTGAATTGTGCACCTCTACCTAGTTGTAATGCCCTGACAGGGACTATGAGTTCTGCCTTCTATGCCAAGGTTCCAGGGAGGGAGTACTTCAGCCTCTAACATCTGTTGATGGATTGCCACTGCACACCCAGCTCATCATTGTCCTGATCCAGAAAACTGCTTCCATCACTAAATATCTCAAGGTCTGGGTTTTCTAGGGGTGTGTCAGTCAGATCTGGCTGGGTAGAGTAAACTCATCCAATTATTTGTAAACAGTCATGCACAGGTTCAGATAGCATTTGAGGAAGGTAAGATGGTAGGATTTAAAGTAGAGACCACTCTCAGTGTTATATTCATATTATCCAAAAGGTTGGCTTGGTATCTGCCAAGCCTCCCAGAGGTCAGCCAGCATCCTCCTTTCTGTTCCAGTAAGGGGTACACACAGTGAGGGGAGAGTGCACAGTGGTAAGCTAGCCTTATGTAAACTTCTCGTCCTCTTGAAGCAGGTCACAGGTGACCACCACAATCCAAAGGCAGGAAGGCTATCCCTTTATGACAATGTCTGATTGCTTTGAGAAATAGCAATGGGACTTTACTGTAATATGTCAATGACATATTAGTTGCTAGAACCACAAAGGAAGCATCTGACCAGTACATTACACTAACTCTAAACCTCCTGGCTGAGTGAGGGCACAAGGTATTCAAGAAAAATGTTCAGATTTCACAGCCTTTAGTTAAATATCTAAATAAGCAATGGGTCTCTTAATATTTCCCAGGTCCTGAGTTGGCATCCCTAGACTTATTTCTTGCTTCTCATGCACAAACAGATCAAAAGGTTTTCTTATATCTGGGAGCCCCAGTGCTGAGACAGTCAACCTTTTTTCCTCGATATTTAAAAAATCCTTTCAACAGTCCTAGTCCAATCTGAGCATTCATTATCTCCTCCCTTTAGGGCCTTATATAGAGCCTCAGCAAGAAGCCCCAAGTGAGGAATCCAGATGTGACAGAAACCAGCCATGAAGCCTCACAGCTGCCACCAAGTGGTAGGTCTAGCTACTCTTTCCAAGGGACAGCAGATTTCTTTATTTTGTGGGAAGTTCAAACCCAAGATACTTAGTCAGGGTCATGAACAGGGTAAAAGGATTGGGGACCACTGGGTGGATGTCTTCTACAATGGGAGTAATGGTTCTCAGGTACTGAACAAATCTATATTCCTTAGTCCCAGGCTTCTGGACTGGCAGAATGGGTGTGTTACATGGGGATGAGCAAGGTCTAATGACTCAAATGGAAGGGAGGCAGACAACAAAAGTTAGATTCCCCATGGCCCTTATTCTCTCAGTGGATATTGTTTCAAACATGGCAGTGGCACTCCCACCCATGCCTTGACTTGCACTGGGGTGCTAGTTTTATCCCTTCCTGATCTCTCATCCTCTCATGTGTCCAGACCTACCTCTCAGCATATCTTTTCATGCATCAGAGTAGGTTCAGGGGCTTCTGACTATAGCAAGGCAGCCTGCAAGGCACAGGTCTGTTTGGGAGACATCCTGATATTCAACTTTGACGTTCAGATTGGTTGAAAAAATCACATCCTAGCAAAGAAATGGGACATTTAGGCATATACAAGAAACTACGTTTCAAGTGGGTTTGGCCTAATTGACAATCCAAGAGTTGGAAGAATGGCCTCGTTGTGGTTTCTCCCCAAACCCCAGTTACCTGTATAGTCCCTGAGAAGAGTTTAGACAGCTGGCTGGGCACTGTGGCTCACACCTGTAATCCAGCACTTTGGAGGGCCGAAGTGGGTAGATTACTTGAACTCATGAGTTCCAGACCAGCCTGAGCAAGAGTCTGACTCCGTGTCTAAAAATAGCAAGGCATTGTGGTGGGCGCCTATAGTCCCAGCTGCTTCAGCAGCTGAGGCAAGAGGATTGCTCAAGCCCAAGATTTTGAGGTTTCTGTGAGCTATGACGCCATGGCATTCTACCCAGGACTATAGAGTTAAGACTCTATCCCCTCAAAAAAAAAGTTTAGGCTCAGCGCCATAGCACAGTGGTTATGGGTCAGTCACAAGCACCAAGGGTGGTGGGTTCAAACCCAGCCCGGGCCAGCTAAACAACAATGACAACTGTAACAAAAAAAATAGCTGGGTGCTGTGGCGGGAAACCTGTAGTCCCAGCTACTTGGGAGGCTGAGGCAAGAGAACCACTTAAGCCCAAGGGTTTGAGGTTGCTGTGAGCTGTGAGACTATGGCACTCTACCAAGGGCGACATAGTGAGACGCTTTCTCAAAAAAAAAAAAAAAAAAAGGTTTGGACAGCTGGATGTTTATTACTATTTATGTGGCTAAAATGATTGACAGTCGATTTCCCACAGTCATCACAATGCAGGGCTTCTTGTAGGAAATATAGAGACTATTGCTTTGGTCAAAAGGAACCACTGGGCCCCATCATTCCTGGTCCCCATCCTTAATATCTTCAGCCTCAAGCCTCACAGCCAGTTCAGGCATTTGGCAAATGGGAAAGGGATTCTTCAGTCTTTTTAAGGTACAGGCAATGTCTTTTCCAGAGTCTTTTGTAGTGGGCATATTGATTGGGACCCACAGTGGGATGTCCCTTTTATTTGGGGGTTTGGGACCTACGGATCCTACCTTGAACAGAGTGCCTGAAGGGCATTCTCACTGCAGTCCTGGTGCTCTTTGAGTCAGAGCAGCAGTCAAAAGGCTGGCCTATTGTTTAATCTTTTGTTGTTCTCTTTTCTCCATCATCTCATCTCCATCAGTGAACACGTTAAAAGCAATTTCTACCAACTAAGACATAGACATACCCAAAGCCCTATCTATTTTTTGTAACTTTTTCCAAATGTCAGGAGCACTTTCGATGATGAAAGGCGTATTTACCATTTTAGAGTTTTCTGGCTCAACTTCCCTATCAACATCCGAATACTGTCTTGATGCTTCAAAAATATTCTCTAAGAATTCCAAAGGGCTTTCATCAGTTTTCTGCCTAACCTCCTGAACTTCGTTAAGATTTCTCCATTTTAGTATCCCTTTGCAGAGGCCAACAAGAACGCAATCCCGACAATGCTCAAGCTTAGGTCTGTCTCCATTTTTCACATTCTGCCCTGAATCTGGGGTGGATCCTGTAACCTGAGCAGCCGCCCTGGTTGGGTTACCAGGAGAGTTGCCATGCATGCAGTCTACTTCTTTCCTGGCCTTATCTAGAACCATTCACCTTTCCTCTGAGGTCAGTAAAGCAGACTGAACATCTGCCCACATGGGGTTGTGAGTTGCAAATATTGAGGAAGACAAGTTTTCCATCTTCCTTGAGTCATCTCACTATGTAAGCATGTTATTTTTCTAATTAGATAAGTTAGAGGTGCAAAACAAAGAGTGAATCCAGACAAATCCCATGAGCTGACCTATGGCACCTTCAGTGTGGCACTGAAGGTATAGGCCAATGAGGTATAGGCCAATGAGGAAATTGCCCTCCTTGAACTATGGTAGCACCTTGGCCAAATCGAGTGCCCTGACCTGTGTGGGAAGGAGATACATTCCTGTTGCTCTTGGCTCCTGACCCTGTGGCAATGTATTGGTTCAAGTACTGGCAGCACAGCTTCAGCCCCCGCATAAGGAGAGGGAGATAACAGCTCACCTAATTGGTTAATCAAGGCATTATCCTCCTTTTCTTTTTTTTTTTTTTTTTATTAAGTCAAGTACACATAGATCATGAATACGTTTATGCATATGTGGGGTATGATGTGTTGTTTTTTTCTATACAATCTGATGTAGTTACATCAAACCAATCAACATAGCTTTCATCTCATTTACTTGACTATTGTGTTAAGAGGTTTATGTTCTACACTTGACAGATGTTACTTGTACCCTTGTCATATGCTCCATAGTTGTGGTCCCACCATTTACCGTCCCTCTATCAAACCTCCCCTCTCCCTCCCTTCCCACTCCATTTCTCTCCTTCATCCTGGGCTATAGTTGTGTTCTATCTTTCATAAGAAAGTGTGAGTAAATATAAGTAGGTTTCATAGAAATACTGAGTGCACTGGATACTTTTCCCTCCATTCTTGAGATACTTTACTCAGGAGAACATGTTCCAGATCCCTCCATGTAAACATAAAAGAGGTAAAGGCTCCATCTTTTTTTAAGGCTGCATAGTATTCCATGGTACACATATACCACAATTTATTAATCCATTCATGGGTTGATGGGCACTTGGGCTTCTTCCATGACTTGGTTATTGCAAATTGAGCTGCAATGAATAATCTGGTGCAAATACCTTTTTTTTTTACAAAGTGATTTTTGGTCTTTTGGACATACTCTTAGTAGAGGAATTGCAGGATCCAACGGAAGACCCCCAAGGCAATTGAAGCAATACCAAAAATACACTACTGAGATCTGATCAAACTAAACAGCTCCTGCACAGCCAAAAACACAGTAAGTAAAGCAAGTAGACTGCCCTTAGAATGGGAGAGGATATTTGCAGGTTACGTTTCCAACAAAGGTCTGATAACCAGAATCTACAGAGAACTCAAACTTATTAATAAGAAAAGAGCAAGTGATCCCATTTCACTATGGGAAGAGACCTGAACAGAACCTTCTCCAAAAAAGACAGGAGCATGGTATACAGATACATGAAAACATGCTCATCTTCTTTAATCATCAGAGAAATGCAAATCAAAACCACTTTGACATACCATCTAACTCCAGTAAGAGTAGCCCACATAACAAAATCCCAAAACTACAGATGTTGGCGTGGATGTGGAGAAAAGGAAACACTTCTGCACTGCTGATGGGAATGCAAGCTAATACATTCCTTTTGGAAAGAAGTTTGGAGAACACTCAGGGATCTAAAAATTGAACTATCATCCTTTTCTTGGAATTCAGGCAGCATTAGCGTGGTGGATCATAACCTTACACTCTTTCTACTTTAGTTTATTTTGCAGGAGCAACATAAAACACTATACATTGGAAATTTCATCCATTTTTCCTTCCGTAGAATAACCCTAACAGCAGAATTGTAATGTATTATAGTTCAGGGATCCAGTCACTGGCTGTTGCTCTCTGACCCCAATGAGTAATGCAGTCAAGTAGTGTTACAAACTAATCACTTATAGGTAAATGGGGAAAATTGAATGGACTCCCAATTCTTGAGAAGGCATGCCAGGGGGCTACCTTCTCATATCACAGATGCCTGGTTCTTCATTTGCATTACAAGTTTTTCTATATGGGGGCTGCACCTGTGGCTCAAAGGGGTAGGGTGCCAGTCCCATATGCCAGAGGTGGTGTGTTCGAACCCAGCCCTGGCCAAAAACCACAAGTTTTTCTATAGTTTACAAAAGGACATCTCCAATAACTTGTAGGACCCCTAATCTGCTGAGTTGGATTTAAATCAGACTTTTAATTTCCTTGGCCTGATAGAAATCCAAAAATGACAAAGAGAAAATAGTACAATAGGCACAAGTGCAATTCCACAGATGAATCAAAGCATTCCCTTCCTGCTGAGTAGTGTCATGAGATAACCTTGCAAAAGTGAATATCTCAGCAGGATTTCAGAACACATGCTCACACCCTCATTACACAGAGTTCTGTGACCCCTTCAATGTCTAGAAGTTGTATACCTGAGATAAACTAAAGGGAGGTGTAAGGACACAAAAAAGAGCTTTAATGAAAGTAACGTGAATCACACACACACACACACACACACACACACACACAAAATGAGTTAGACAAAAGGCCTTCCAAAGTGAGTCAAACCAAAATTTCAAGAGTACTCTTCCAGACAGACCCCTCCTATTCTCCATCCTAGCACAGAGAAATTTCCCCCAAAATAAGACTCTTCCTATAATATAAGGAGAGCTAACCAGGATCCACAAAAGAGATACAATGTCTCCAGAGCCAATCATTCAGGAAAAGGAAGGGGGTACTGGATATTTTGAACATTCCCCAAAGATGTCTTCTAGTTTCAGAAACCATTTCTGTTTTGTAAACAGATTCTGGTAGGGACAGTGCCAGAAACGGCCCTTAGCTCAAGAGAACTGAGCAGCCACTAGGACACAACTCCAAATCCATGCCACAGGTGAGAGGTCATGAAACTGCAGGCAAGTGGCAATCCCAGACAGGCCCCCAATTTGTTGCCACCCAACTGGGTCATACTGCTACACAAAGAAAAGCCAATACATTGAGACAGTTAGCACTGCAATAGAGAAAGAGTTTAATTCTTTAGAGTGCTAAGCAGGGAGAAAGGAGAAATTTCACAAATCTATCCCACTGAGAATATGGGAGACAGGGTTTTTAAAGATAGGTTAGCAGGCAAATGATCAGGCAATTGGGTTTGCTAATTAGTTGGATTCAGGGTAATATTATAGGGGTATAGAAATCATCTTCTTGTGTTGAGTGAATTCCTGGGTTGGGGGTCACAATTCCAGTTGAGTCTGTTTCTTGGAATGGGCAGCTGGTCTGGGTGGGCCAGCTAATCCACTGGAATGCAGGGCCTGGAAAATGCCTCAGAAACTACTTTAGGTTTTGAAAGGGTGATGTTATCTACAAAGAAAGTTAAGAATCTTTATGACCAACATAAAGCTATATGATTCCAGAGTAGCAATTAAAGAGCAATTACAGGGGAGCAGCGGCTGATTATTATCTTTTTTTTTTTTTTGAGACAGAGTCTCAGTTAGTTTCTTGAGCAGGTTACAGTGCAGTAGCAACAGCCTGGCTCATAGCAACCTAAAACTCCTGGATTCAAGTGACACTCCTCTTTCAGCCTGCCAAGTACCTGGGACTACAGGCTACTGCCACAATACCTGGTTAATTTTTCTATTTTTAGTAGAGATTGAGTCTTGCTCTTGCTCAGGCTGGTCTTGAACTCCTGAGCTCAAGAGATCCTTCCACCTCAGTTCCCAGAGCCACTAAATTGGGCTAATTATTATTATTTTTAGATAAGCCTCTGCTTTAGAAGAATTTAGGCCTGCAATTCACACCCCTCTCTTGACTTGTAAAGGGAGGTTTCACTCTTTTCTTGGTGGACAAAGGTAGACACCTTTACAAATGTAGATTTCCTTTATATATGTAAATTTTTTCACAAAGGAGTTTCAAAATAGCCAGCAAAGTGCCACAAAGAGATATTTTGGAATTCCAGTTTAGTTCAATAAGTCTAACTTAAGTACTGTTTCTTAGTTAAAATTACCAAGTTTAGGGTGGAGCCCATTACAGGAATCCAACAACAACAACAAAAAAAGCATTCTGGCTCAGCGCCTAAAAAAGCATTATGGCTCAAGCGGCTAAGGCACCAGCCACATACACCTGAGCTGGTGGGTTCGAATCCAGCCCAGCCCACCAAACAACAATGACAGCTGCAACCAAAAAATAGCCAGTTGTTGTGGCTGTAGGCCCAGCTACTTGGGAGGCAGAGGCAGGAGAATCGCTTCAGCCCAGGAGTTGGAGATTTGCTGTGAGCTGTGATGCCACAGCACCCTACCCAGGCGGACAGCTTGAGGCTCTGTCTAAAAAATAAATAAAAATAAAAAGGCATGCTCTATGTCTGCACTCAGTATGGATAGCTCTGAAAAAGAAGCAAGCTTACTTTACAATAGGCCTACCACTTATAAACACTTTATTTAAGATCGCATTCTTTTAGCCCTTAGGGCTATAAAGTAACTGTATAGCAAGCCAAAAGTTTAGTAGATTTTATTTTTTAACAACTAATCACTAAAATTTTGTGTGCCTTTTGTGAAGAGTCTTTTAAAGAATGAATGATCCTAATTTGGGAGCCTTTTATTTTTAAATGTACTTCTTACAGTGCAATATTGTTTATTTGGAATGTCTTACTATAATTTTAAATTATCTTTAGCAAGATTTTGTCATTTTTGTAAGTGTTTGCTGCCTCTGGGGCCTAATACTTGTATGTAGGAGTAGCCAGAAGGTAGAGTGCTCATTCCAGAAAGTAAGAATCTCATTTGACCTGGAATCTTGGCTTTTACTCTTAGATCCTCTTGATTAACTTAGCTAAGTTTTTTTTTCCCTACCTAAATATACAAGAAAAAGAAACTAAGCAGATAAAGAACACACACACAAAAAAAAAAATCCCTGCAGATTTCTGAAAGCTGGAGTCTATACCCCCTGCAGTATTGGCATTTACTGCCAGTTTCTCTCCCGGTCAGACCTCTGACTCCTCTAGCTGGCTCTAATCTAGCTAATTATCCAATCTAATGTGATCTTGAACCCAGTCCAATTTCTGTTACAACTCTCTTTTTTTTTTTTTTTTTTTTTTTTTTTAGTGAGACAGAGTCTCATTTTGTAGCCCTCAGTAGACTGCTGTGGCATTACAGCTCACAGCAACCTCAAACTTTTGGGCTCAAGTGATTCTCTTGCCTCAGCCTCCCAAATAGCTGGGACTACCGGTGCCCACTACAATTCCTAGCTATTTTTAGAGATGGGGTCTTGCTCTTGCTCAGGCTGGCCTCGAACTCGTAAGCTCAAGCACTCCACCTGCCTTGGCCTCCCAAGCTGTTACAACTTTCAAACACCAACTCAGCTCAAAACCCAAATCCATGAATCTTCAGAATCCAAGAGAGAACTTGTTCAGGATCCCCAGTTACTTTAAGAAAGCAATGTATAAAATGGGCCTATTGGGTACTTTGTTTCATCACCTGATGCTCCTGGGAGTCACTAGAAGCTTGACTTTGAATCTCTTCTTGCACCACCGTGTAAAAGAAAAACTTTTGACAAATTAAACAGAATTGGGGCAAATAATGATTTTTTTGTTTGTTTGTTTGTTTTTGCAGTTTTTGGCCGGGGCCAGGTTTGAACCTACCACCTCCGGTATATGGGGCCAGCGCCCTACTCCTTTAAGCCAAGGGCACCACCCCAAAGAATGATTCTTAAATCTGGCAGCACCACCACAACCCTGTGCTCTCCTTGCCCCCCAAACCAGAATAAATTGGAAGCAAATTTGGTGCTGCTGCATGGTCAGAGAAGATTTATAAACATAAAAAAGAAAAGTGATGCACCAAAAGTAGAAATGAGGCACAGAAACAGCTAGATTGGTTGTAGCTTGGCATTTGTCTCATTTGGACACAGTTTAAACAGTTGGCCACTTTTGATTGGCTAAAGCTCTGTGGTTAGTACAAATTTGCATCTAGTTAAATCATAGTTTATATACATAGAGAAACTTTTAGGCCTAAGTTAAAATACATAAGGAGCCAGCTTTAGGCTAAATTTAATTAAACAATAGTAACAAATATAACTCAAGGAGAATGGAATGTTTGCATTAGTGTGATCCATTTATTCTGGAAACAAAGTGTAGCAGATTGTTTAAGCTTGTGGATTCTGGACTTACAACATGGCTATTGACTAATCTTGGGCACATTATTTAACTTTTCTGATCCTTAGTGTTTTTATATATATAATGTGTTAATAATACCTACCTTATAACATTGTTGGAAGATTAAATGAGATAATTAAATAAAATAGTCCATGTAAGTACTTGGAACATAGTAAATGCTAAATCAGTGGTTCTCAGCCTTCCTAATGTCATGACCCTTTAATACGACCCTCATGTTGTGGTGACCCCCAATCATAAAATTGTTTTCGTTGCTACTCCATAGCTATAATTTTTCTACTGTTATAAATCATAATGTAAATATCTGATATACAGGATGGTCTTGGTCTTAGGCAACCCCTGTGAAAGGGTCGCTTGACCCTCAAAGAGGTCTCGACCCACAGATTGAGAACCGCTGTGCTAAATAATAGCTATTATTATAGCTGTTATTATTCCTTTCAATATGGAAATTTATAGTAAAATTATAATAAGATTTTTAGTGAATATACAGTAGACTCCCAAAAGTAGTTGTTCTTCAATTATTTAGTGACCTCAGGCAGAACATACCCACTGCAATGACCAGAGTGCTCAATCTCAGGGAAGGATGCACTTCCATGGACTCTTTAGAACCTTATTATTAGACATTTCCTTAATTGTAGATTTTTAGAAAATGATACCCCAAAATGAAGACCTTTTAAGTAGCTCTTTCTGGCTTTCTCCTATCTTCTTGCCTCTTGCCTTTCATTCTTTTGTGAGGCTAGACACAGAAACTAAAATCCCTCCTCCCCAAAGTGGGAAATCAGAACCTCGTTTCCCCCCAAACCAACCACAAACCCTAAAAATATTACTTTAACCACCCCCCTCCTTTCTACGTAAGAATTGGCCACATAGAAATTATGTGACATATGTACCTTGTTTGATGTAAGTCTCCATTCCAGAGAGGTTCTTGTCCCAATCAGAAGAAAGGAATGCCTTTCACATGAAGGCTATAACCCAACTATAGCACAAGACTATGGGGAAAGGTCCAAGGAAGGGAAAGGGAGGGGGGAGGTTTTAGTGGAGGGAGGGTAATGAGTGGGGCCACATCTACAGTGCATCTTAGAATGGATACAGGTGAAACTTACTAAATGCAGAATACAAATGTCTACACACAGTAACTAAGAAAATGCCATGAAGGCTACGTTGAACAGTTTGATGAGAATATTTCAGATTTATATGAAACTCACACATTGTACCCCTTGATTGCACTAATGTACACAGATATGATTTAACAATAAAAATAAATAAATTAAAAAAAAAAAAAAGAAGAAGAAAGGAATGCATCCTCAGAGAGGCAAGAAGAACAGACAGGCCTTGCTGGATTCCCCAGCTAATGCTAATTTAATTTGTTAGTATTAGATACAGCCTTTTTCATCTAATCATACTTCTACACAACTGTGCATACTTTGTTGAAACTATGCATAAGCATAAAAGTGGACAGTCTTCCCTGTGTCTGTGAGTCTTCATTATGAAGTCTCCTGTGTCACATAAATCTATGACAGAGTAAATTTGTATGCTTTTTTGTCCTGTTTATCTGCCTTTTGTCAGTGATGCTCACTGAGCCTGCAGAGGGCAAAGAAGTTTTCCTTCAGCACCTATAAAACATTTGACATCTTGGGCTCTTCCTCTTTAAACTTCCATTCTTCACTATCTTCTCTTAGTTTTAGTCCTACGTAAAAAAAGAAAAGAAATTTCTTCAACCCAACCATTAGATGTGATGCATCTCTCTCCTCTGCTGCCTCACTTTTCCTGGGTAATACCTGTGGTTTCAGCTATCAACTCTCTAACTCAGGCAACTTTCTTCTGAACTCTGACACCATAAATTTAACGATCCACTGAACAATTCCACTTGGATGTTCCAGGTACCTTACGAAAGGTCCAAATGGAATTACTGGCTTGGCACTTGTGGCTCAAGCAATTAGGTGCCAGCCACATACTCCTGAGCTGGCGGGTTCGAATCCAGCCTGGCCCCACCAAATGACAATGATGACTGCAACCAAAATGGAATTACTGAGGATCCCCTTTTCTTTCCTGATCCTGCTCCCTTCAGGTATTCCTAGTCTTACAGGATGAGGCATCAAAGCCAGAATCCTGGAAGTCATCCTTATCTCTGTTCCCTCATTAATGCTGTATACACAATCTGTCAACTTCTTCTTCCTAAAGATCTCTTGAGTTTGGCTCTTCTCTCTAATCTTACTACCCATACCTTAATATCCATCATTTCTCACTAGAATGTCTGCAGTAGTTGCTGCACAGATCTTCCTTCAAGCCTCATGTGCCTCACACCTACTAGTCTACACCCCTGCATATCTTCAGCACCTGGAACAGGGTCTGGCACAAAGCAGACATGAAATCAGTATTTGTTGAATGAAGGGATTCTTATTGTAGAGACCAAGGAAAAACTTCCCCTCTGTCCTTTGAAGTTTTGCTGAAAAATCAGCTGACAAAAGGTGGGTTAAAAGGAGAAATGACATGCAAATTTACTTACACAGAATTATGACAAAGTGATTACCCCTGCCCCCTACTGAGGTACAGAAACTCCAAGCATGGCCAAAACTAGGTTATGGGGATAAATCAGGCTATAGTGGCAAGACAGGTTATGAGAGAGAGAGAAGAGGAGGCAAAGCTAACAAAGGTGGGCTTGTTATATAGATAGGTAGCAGCCCTCAGAATAGATGATGAATGTTTTTTTCAGATCTTTCATGTGTCAGAACCCGGCTGGGCACAGTGGCTCATGCCTGTAATTCTAGCACTCTGGAAGGCTGAGGCAGGAGGATTACTTGAACTCAGAAGTTAGAGATTAGCCTGAGCAAGAGCAAAATCTAGACAACAGAGTGAGACCCTGTCTGGGGAAGAAAAAAAAAAAAAGGCTCAGCACCTGTAGCTCAAGCAGCTAAGGCACCAGCCACATACACCGGAGCTGGCGGGTTTGGATCCAGCCTAAGCCCACCAAACAACAATGACTACAACCAAAAAAAAAAAAAAATAGCTGGGCACCTGTAGCTGTGGCAGGCGCCTGTAATCCCAGCTACTTGGAAGGCTGAGGCAATAGAATCACTTTTAAGCTCAAGAGTTTGAGGTTGCTATGAGCTGTGACACCACGGCACTCTATCCAGGGCAACAGCTCTAGACTAAGAAAGAAAGGGAAGGAAGGAAGGAAGGAAGGAAGGAAGGAAGGAAGGAAGGAAGGAAGGAAGGAAAGAAAAATAAAGGAAATGGTGACAGCGACAGCCTCTCAGTTAATCCATTCTAAATCAAATAAGGGAAGGCCTCAGAGAAAGCCTGGCTGCATCAATGCAGATCTTCACTACAAATGCAAATCCCCTGAATAGCCATCCTGAGCTATGTCAATGAAATACATTTTGGATTGAAATATTTTGGTTTTGGGTGTGCCCTTAGGTCAGTGGTTAGGGTGCCAGCCACAAGCTCCACGGCTGTTGGGTTCGATCTCAGCCTGGGGAAGCTAAACAAAAACAAACAAAAAACAGCAGGGTGATGTGATGGGTGCCTGTAGTCCCAGCTACTAGGGAGGCTGAGGCAAGAGTTTGAGGTTGTGAGCTTGACGCAACAGCACTCTACCGAGGGCGAGACAGCAAGACTCTGTCTCAATTAAAAAAAAAAAAAAAAGAAATATTTTTATGTCCTTCATTGTCCTCATGGAGTTTACAGTATGGCTAAGGGATTAAACAAGTATCACTAGCTATTTGGGAGATCCCAAGCAGTGTCCTTGGCTATCTCAGACTCTAAGATGATTGGAGGCCTAACCCAAAAGAGAATTCTCTAGGGCTGACTGAGACAATATTTTATAGTAGTCCAAGGAGACTAGAAGAAGGTAATTTATACAGATGAGACCCATGAGAACAAACACAAAAGCTAATTTTTCTCTCTCTTAATGATGCTCCTACTCATTTACAATGGCATGTAAATTGCCATGATGATTAGAATGGAGAGTTAGGAACTGAATTATCTAAGAAAGAATTAGGAGTGATGAACTAGAATGGAACAAGTTTTATTTATATGTGTTAGGTTTTTAAAATTTTTATTTAGAGATAATTGTAGGTTCACATGCAAGTTGTAAGAAATAATGCAGAGATCTTGTTTACCCTACGTCTACTTTCTCCAAATGGTGACATCTTACATAACTATAATACAGTATCAAATCCAAGAAGCTGACAATGATATCATCCACCTGACCTTTGTGTTCTAAGGCACCAGCCACATACACCGGAGCTGGCGGGTTTGAAGAACCTTCAGTTCTACGCATTTTATCACATGTAGAGATTCATGTAATCACAATACAGTCAAGAACGGGAGCTGGAACATATTCTTCTTAGCAAAGTATCTCAAGAATGGAAGAAAAAGTATCCAATGTACTCAGTCTTACTATGA
>CAUYPK010164028.1:0-69985 GCA_963574355.1 Loris lydekkerianus
CCAACTCACGATGAGCGCTCGGCGGTTGGGGTCGTTGTACTGAAGCAGGTACTCCCGTTTAAGCCGGGCTCTTATAGCTAACCGCTCGGCTTGCGCCTTCCGGGTTTCCGGAGATATGTTGTATTCGGCTGGGTCGAGGGTGTGGGGCAGAGTAGCAAGGGGAGACGGAACATACTTCGGGAACGACTTTGGAGGCGACAACGGGTTCGACATCTTGGCGCGACACCACGGTGCACAACTGCGCCTGCGCGGCTCTCGTACTTTGGTTGTTTTTGTCAAAGATTCATATGTGCATAGGTTATAAAGCGTTCTACAAGACTTAAGAATAAAACAGCATGGAGGCTCTTCCCATTTGCCCCAGTACAGATGGTCCCCTACTCACAATAGTTCAACTTACAATTTTTCAACTTTCCAATGGTGCAAAAGTGATATACGTATATTCACTAGAAACTACACTTCAAATTTTGGGTTTTGATCTTTTCCCAAGCTAGTACTCGGGAATGATACGGTATGATGCTTTCTGCAGTACTAGGGGGCAGCAGTGAGCAGCATCTCCAGGTCAGCCACCAAAATCACAAAGGTTAACAGCCTGCTTAACCCATAAGTAGTGGATTAACTACACTTTTTGACTTAAATATTTTAGAATTATGATGAGTTTGTCAAGTTATCACCCCATCTTAAATCGAGGAGCATTTGTATTCTGAAATTTTGCAGTCACTTTAGCGTGAATCTGTTTTCTTCCATTTGGGTAGCTACCAGGTAGATTGATAAAGTTTGGAAGTTATTTTTCAGTTCCAGAAAATTTCCTTGAAATGTTTCAGAGATGATTGCCTCCCCTCTGTTTTCTCAGCTCGCTCTTTCCAGAACTGCTGTTTGGATGTTGAACCTCCTGACCCATCCTCTTAACTTTTTAACTTAAAATATTATTGCTGATTATTTGTTTCATAAGTTCATTGGCCTTTTGGATGTGTACCTTTTAAGAGAAATACCTTTACTTAATTTGGGAAGGAACAGAAAGATGTACAGATTCTTGCTTACACTGTGCTTCTGGGGCTCTTATTTCAGGGGAGCGACCTTTCAAATGTAACGAGTGTGGAAAAGGCTTTGCCCAGAAGCACTCCCTCCAGATCCACACGAGGATGCACACAGGCGAGCGGCCGTACACCTGTACCGTGTGCAGCAAGGCTCTGGCCACCAAGCATTCTCTGCTGGAGCACATGAGTCTGCACTCAGGTAGCCGGCTTGCACCAGAGGGCCAACTGCCACCAGATTCCCATAACCTGGGATGGACATTACCATGACTTCATTTCATTCCCATGTGAAGTTATTGAAAGACAGAATTATACACCTGTCGGAGTGTAGTTTAGAGGTCTGCACAGCACTGGTCCTTAAACTGGAGCTTATAGTCTAGCTTCTGGGAGTTCAGTGTGCAAACATGTTTTTTTAAACCACCAGAGTTTAGAATTCTTTTACTTTGAGTACCTTTGGGGATAATTTAAATTCTCCAATTCTGCCCCAATCCCCGGCAACTCCCTGTTGCCTTTACAACCTTTGCACCTTTATATTTCTGCAGTAGACTATGAAGGCTTTGGGGTTTGCAGACAAGTCACTTGTATCTTTTGTAGAAAATAAGGACCTGGGCCCACTGTGATATTTACCTTATTAGCAAGTACTCTCTTTAAGAGTTTTTTGCATGTTTTAGTGTTGTGATTTTTTTGGCAGGACAGAAGTCTTTTACCTGTGATCAATGTGGAAAATACTTCAGCCAGAAAAAACAACTAAAGAGCCATTACCGAGTTCATACAGGTAAAATAAAGTGGAAGAAAATTTAGATTGATGGGGAAGAAATACAAATACAAATTGTTTTTGAAACATTAGGTTCATATTGTAGATGATAAATGGGTATTTAGGGAAGAGTCCTAGATAGCAATCTAAAGTAGATGTTCTTGTGGTATTCTGTGCTACCTATGAATTATTTAACTTTTGATGCCTCACACATCAAAACCCGACAGAGTTGGTATCTTTCCAAACTGCCACTTGTCCAAGGAGTGGGCTTCAATTGACTGGTTATTAGTGGTGCCTGGACAGGGGCATCCTTACCCCATGACTGTCAACCCAGGCTTTCTCCCAACTGCTTCTCCCCATTGTCTTTCTTTTTTGCCAACGGACAAGAAATTAACATGGGCTGGGAGATTATTTATCACACCAATCACACCAGTGCTTAAAGGAAAAAGATTAGGGGTAAGAGGATTAGAAGGATCCCAGATCTCAGGGAAAGCAGTGAGTTGAGTTGCATAGGAAAATAATAACTGTCACTAAATTAGTAAAACCATTGTATTTTTAAAGTACCATATTTAAAGTGATTATTTTTCAGGGAAGTGCTTTAACACAAATCACTGAAGAAATGCAGGGAGAACATACATGCACTGACACTTTTTTTATTGTTGCGACAAGGCCACTTACTACCAGAATGCAGCCACTGCCATCGCAAATTCATGGATGTGTCTCAGCTAAAGAAACATCTGCGAACACACACAGGTAAAACTCCGCCTCACCCATCCTCCCCGGTACACCTGACATTCTCACGAGCTCAAGCAGTGAAGTTCTCCTTGTCCCCTCTTCAGCCTGTGTTTGGGAATGTTTATTGTAAATTGGATGGGGTTTTATAAGTAGATTGCTGAAAAGCCCGAGGCAGAATGCTATCAGCACTGTCTGAGAAAATCACATCCCTTTGTAAGGTAGCAAAACCTACAAAAGGAGATCACTTACTGAGCACTATTCATATGTGAAAATTCATTTTATACCACAAAATAGTCTGAGTCTGGTTCTGTATTTCACTTTTAATTTATTGTAGCATTGGAAATTGTAAAGATAATTTTTTTTTTTTTTTTTTTTTTTAATTTTTGGCTGGGGCTGGGTTTGAACCCGCCGGCATATGGGGCCATTGCCCTACTCCTTTGAGCCACAGGAGCTGCCCTGTAAAGATAATTTTTTTAGAAAAGAAAGCAAAATGAAACACACACTAAAGTAGCATAGGTACTGAGAATTTTTTCACTTTCTGCCCTAAAACCAACGCTTATAACTTTAGCATCACCTCCTCCAGAAAAATCAGCATGAGGGATGAAGAGGAGGCAGGATTGAGTAGTGCAGACCACATTTTTTTATTTAAGGTCAGAAAAGTAAAAATACAGGTTTTTTGCACCTTTTGGTATGGGGCACAAACTAAAAATAAGCCTGTTGGATTTTTTTAAGAATAACTTTCCATTATAGATTGATTATTTAATGATTCTATTAAATTGTCTACTAAAATTCTGTATCACATTGTTTTATGGTGCTTTGGACATTTGTGCATTTTTAAAAAAAATAAAGTCAGTAAATGTGTTATAGGGGATGAATTTTATGAAAATGGTCTCCAAATGGTCTTTCTATAGACACTATCATTAAGAGGTTCTGTGAATTTAATTACTTCATTGAACACATGTTTATTGAATGGTTACTGGGAGCCAGGCTCTGCAGCTACCATGTGGGGTGGGGTGAGGCAGTGACGAGACACAGAGGCCCTTTGGGAGGCTGTGGCAATGGTTGGGGGCTTGGCACAGTACAGTGGCAGTGAAAGTGGTGGCAAGTGGTCTAGTTCTGTATATATTCTGAGGAAGAGTTGATATGATTTGCTTATGATTGGATGAGGCAGAAGCAACTGGAAGGACTTAGATTTTGGACCCATCGGGTCTGGGATAGCTAGTTTCTCCCCACCCCCAGCCCACCGGGTCTCTCTGACTGTATTACCCAAGTTGGGGTGCAGTGGCTGTTCCCAGGTGCGATCAGAGCTCCCTCCAGCCTTGTGTGATCCACCCATCTCAGCCTCCAACAAATAGCTGGGACTACAAGCACAAGCCTTTGTGCCAGGCACACTTGTGGAGTAGGCATTTGGATGTTCAAGTTAAGGGGAAAGGTACAGGCAGAGCTCTGGGTTTACAGACACATACACGTTCCTGTAAACAGTGTATGGGGCTGTGTTGGGGCTTCCTAGGGAGGTGGTGGGTGGAAGAATAGAGGTGGCTTGGTCATGCTGAGCAAGGCCAGAGAGGAGGCACCTGCCTTTGGTTTTGCCTCCTGAGCATAAGTAGGAGTAAGGATTCTGGTCTTTGTGTGTAGTTATCGGCCTTGAAGTGGAATGAAAGGAACAGAAGTCCTACCCCTGCAGATCCAGTGAACCATTCTCAGCTTGTCTACCTTGAGGAGAAGCAGAAAAGGAGAGTAGAAGATGTGTGGTAGATAAAAAGGGAGACAGAAGGGACTCTGCAGAGGGGTCGGCATAGCCTAAAAGTAAGAAATCAAATTCTTAAAAAAAATTGGGGGGCTTGGTGCCCGTAGTTCAGTCGTTAGGGCGCTGGCCACATATACTGGATTTGAACCCAGCCTAGGCCTGCTAAACAACAATGACAACTACAAAAAGAAAACAAAAAGCTGGGTGTTGTGCAGGCGCCTGTAGTCCCAGCTACTTGGGAGGCTGAGGCAAAAGAATCGCTTAAGCCCAAGAGCTAGAGGTTGCTCTGAACAGTGACACCACGGCACTCTACCAAGGGCAACATAGTGAGACTCTGTCTCAAAAAAAAAAAAAAAAATTGGTTATCCTCAGGGGCAGGTAATGTGACGCATCTGTCCCTCGCACCAGCACGGAGAATCTGCTTGATGCTAGTGTTGCGAGGCGTGTGTGCTAGTACCATGCTCCCTGGGTATTGAATGAGGCCAGCAGGAGAAGCACTGTTGTCCCTGAAGGGCCATTCTCAGTTGGAAACCAAGACAGTTATTCCTCTCTTAGATCTCTGTGTGCACACTCTCTGGGTTAGATGTCCTGCACCAAATTGTTGGAGAAGTTAAAGGCAAGTCAGGTTCTGTCCCTGAGAGGGCATTCTGAGTTGGGGAGATAGGTGGATGAGGTTGCAACAGAGGCAAGGTGTCAGGTCAACATGCAGGGCTGGTGATGTTGTCGTGGCATAGCTCTTGTGCTTGCATCTTATTCCTGTATCTGAAGCTGGTCAGACTACGGGGACCAAGTCAAGCCAGACAAACTCCTGAGATTGATACAAACCAGAGAATATCTCAACTAAGAGATTACTCCTTTCTTTTATCCTTTTTTTTTTTTTTTTTTTTTTTTGTTGAGACAGTCTCATTCTGTCACCCTGGTAGAGTGAGTGCTGTAGCATTGTCCTAGCTCACAGCAACCTCAAACTCCTGGGCTCAAGTGATCCTCTTCCCTCAGCCTCCCAAGTACCTGGGACTGTAAGCACCTGCCACAACACCCAGCTAGTTTTCAATTTTTTAGTAGAGACGGGGTCTAACTCTTGCTCAGGCTGATCTTGAACTCCTGAACTGAAAGGAGCCTCCCCGAGTGCTAGGATTACAGGCATGAGCCACTGCCCCCAGCAGATGACTCCATTCTGTTGCCCACAGTACCTCCTTCCTAATATCAGGGTACCCGTATACCTAGTTAAAGATCAGAGGATTCCTTGGTGAGCTATGGTGAGTCAAGGGAATTAGCCAGGGAGAAGCCTGGTGAGGGACCTCTGACCCTACAGTGTAGTCCCCCACCCCTCTAGCATCCTTGTCCCCTAGATGGTGGTAGATAAGCACTGATTCTCCCCAGCATGTTCCCACTCACTGCAGATGGCCCTGTCTGGTAACATAATACAGTTAATTAAGCCACAGTTTTATTCACAGCCTTCTTTGGATTGGATGAAGCTTCCTAAATCTCCTTGACTATGTATTGGGACCATCCACTAATGCTGGTCTTTCCCATCTTCCTGAGATCTGGGGACCCCTAATCATTGCCCTGCAGAGTCTAGATGCTGTGTGATAAGAATCTCAGTATAGTATGTTAAGAGCCACAGTAGAGGTGTGAGCACAGGAAGGGAAATGGCTCAGAGTACAAGGAGTGATGAGTAGACAGGACTAACACTACATTAACCACAGAATCATCTAAGAAAAAGGAAGGTGTGGGGGGGGAGTTTCCCATTAGATGGGCAAATATGTGAGGAAATGCCTATGTTTTATGTGCGGTCGGTGGGAATATGATTTGGGAACTTTGTGGGGAAAAATTTGGTAATATTTATCAAAATGTAAACTGCCCAGTTGTGAAAAAATACTTAAAGACAGATATTCATCATAGGATTTTTTTTATGACGTCATAAGCTTAAAATCTACCTAAATGTCCACCAGTGAGGAATAGGTAGGTACATTTTGGGCATTATACACAGTGAAACACAACACAGCCTTTTTTTTGGGGGGGGAGACAGAGTCTCACTCAGTCACCCTGGGGTTGAGTGCTGTGGCATCATAGCTCACAGCAAGCTCAAATTCTTGGGCTCAAATGATCCCCTTTGCCTCAACCTCCCGAGTACCTGGGACTAGAGGCACCAGCCACAACAGCCAGCTATTTTTTAAAGACGAGGTCTCACTCTTGCTCAGGCTGGTCTCAAACTCCTGAGCTCAAGCAGTCTGCCTTCCTCAGCCTCCTGGAGTGGACAACACAGCCTTTTAAAATGGTGGCGTGGCTTGTAAACAAGATGCACAGGTGATCTCACAGTGTCAAGCCGTGTACTCATGTTACAGGCACCAACAGATTTGTCTGTGAAGATGTTTATCACAGCGTAAACTATTTATCTCAATGGAGGAGACTATGGGGTGATTTATTTGATTTCTTTCGCAATGAACGTGGGTAATTTTTTTTTTTTTTTTTTTTTTTTTAAGACAGAGTCTCATCATGTCATCATCGGTAGAGTACCGTGGCGTCACAGTTCACAGCAAACTCTTGGGCTTAAGTGATTTTCTTGCCTCAGCCTCCCAGGTAGCTGGGACTAGTGCCTGCCACAACCCCCAGCTATTTTGTTGTTGTTGTAATTGTCATTGTTGTTTAGCAGGCCCAGGCCGGGTTCAAACCCAGCTCCCTTGGTGTATGTGGCTGGTGCCGTAACCACTGTGCTACAGCCACTGAGGCTTGGGTAATTTTTTAAGAAAAACAAAGCCGTGTTCCACGTGGAAGGCAGATGCTTAGGAGTGAGGTTGAACGTGCCTTACGAGGGCCAGTTGAATGTGCAGCCAGAGGGAACTGGACGCAGTGCTGTGACTGCCCTGTCTGGCTGGGACAGGGGTGGGCTGTTCACCAAAAAGGATACTCCAAGTCTGAGCTGATGGGATGGGAAATCCAGCTGTGATGCCCAACAAGTAGCCAGTGGTTGGTACTACCTGGCTCGGCTTTGGTATCCACAAGTCATAAGGATAGAGTCAGAGGGCCCAGGGAGGGCGGGGCACCCTGGAGCTTCTTCAGGCATTCTGTCAGTATCCCCTGGCATGGGACCTTAGTCCCCTCATGTCCTCTTATCGCTATTTAATCCTTCTGTAACACAAGCGTCCTGGTCCTACTGCCTCTCAGGCCCTAACCCCTCACCTTCTTGGCCTTCCTGTCCATCTGCCTCCTGCCCCAGTCCACCCTTCTTATCACTCCCAGGTTTATTTTCTTAGTACTTTTGTCATGTCATCATTCTGCTAAAGGCTCCTTAGGCCCTGTCCAGTCTTTACAGCTCTGTGTAGACTGGCCTTCTCTTGGAGTGCCACCACTCAGAGTGAGTCGTTGTGTCTCCCAGTCCACACCATGTGGCCATTCCAACACCAGCTTCTTAGTCATACTGTTAATGTTAGTGCCCTGCTCCAGGCTTCTCTCCAGTCTGGCCAGATCCTGCTTCCACTCTCACCCACCGTCCCATCTGCACTGAGTACTGTTAGGGCACTCATTTCAATGTTCAGTCAAGGTCAGCCCCATGTGGCTTGATTACTGTGTAATCTCCCCTTGCTTGATGGTCTGTTAGTGTTTCAGAAGTGAATGCACTTAAAAAGGAATGAGTCTCTCAACTGAAGGTGGTAAAGCTATATACACAAGGGAGCAAATCAGAAACCAAGGCAGAGGAAGATTTCTCCCAGATTCACCTTGGTTAGAAAAATTTGTCTTACTTTCCTGCTCAGTCCTTCAGAGATTGAGCTGCACAATGTTGTTCCTGGGAAGAATTTCTATTATTTTAAACATTTGCCCTTTAAAAACATTTGCCAACAGACTTTCTGAAATGTAAACCCAGCTGGAATTGAATGAAATAATTGGTATTGTTAGTGTTTCCCATGAAGAACTTAACAAAAACAAGCATATAGCAGGTGCTTTGTCTCTGAATCTGGAGATAAACAGCTGAGATCAGGGTGGGCCCCATGATGCAGGCAGCTATAGACAGATAATAGCAGTGGCCTGGTCAACACAGGAATGGCAAGTAGACAGGAGTCTTCGGCCTGGTTGGAGCCTGGAGAAATGTCCTGCCTGAATTTTCCAGTGGATGCTGTGAAAGGGAAGCTCACTTCAAATTGCATTTATCCCTAGCTGTTCTCTAGTTAAGCAGGATTTTGCTGTTTGCTTTTTAAAAAAATCATTTCCTCAGTTGCATAGGATCACTTAATACTTTGTTTGCTTGGTTGATTTGGTTTTTTTGAGACAGGGGCTCGCTGTGTTCCCTAAGCTGGTTTTTAAATCTTGGGCTCAAGTGATGCTCCCTCCACAGGCTCCCAGTTAGCTGGGCTACAATACACATCACCACACCCAGCTCATTTTATTTTTGGAGGAAATGAACAGCCTGTCATTGTAGGGGCGTTGTGCAAACTAATATTGAATAAGCACCTATTGATGTCCGAGAGGTGTAGTGGGGTCTGGCACAGTCATGACATCCTGTGTGGGCCTTAGTTCACCCTGTGAAATTCACACATCAGCAGAGTTTCTGGAATGGCATGCCACGCTGGGGTATTAGGAGTGGACGCACTCACAAATCACCTTACATCAGAAGGGACGATGGATAATAAATAGCATACACAGCGTATGAAATGGTGATAGCATTGTGGAAAAACTAACTAGTGAGAGGTGCTGAGGGCAGTGGGGGTTAGTGCGAGTGCTGTCAGTGGTGATGGAGTCTCACTGGTCAAGCGACTGTGAACAGAAACTTGAAGGAGATGAGGCAAGTGAACCACCTTGGGAGACACCCTGAAATGAGGTCAGGGAGTTTGGGGGTGAGGAATAGGGATGATTCCCTGTAGGCTAACGGCTGGGCTTTTATCACAGGATGAGAAACCATTAGAGTGCTTGCGGTCCAAGTGTAAAGTGATGCAGCTCTGCAGCAGCTCTGCAGCAGCACTGACTCTGTCGGCCGTATTGACAGTGGGTGGCAGGAAAGCAAGAGCAGCAGCAGAGGGCCCAGAGGAGGCCAGCAGTGGGGTGGCATGCACCGGGCCTGGGTCTGGAGGTCTTGAGCAGTGGTCTGATTCTGGATGTATGTGGAAGACAGACAAAATTGTGAGTAGTACATAAATCGCCCTAGTGCCCAGGAGTCTTTTTAGGCACTAGGGTCAAGGGGATGAGCTCACCAAGCAGTGAGGCCAGAGAACAGAAATTGCTGTTATATAGGGGGGTGGGGGGGAGGCATAGAGATAAATATGGTGCCTGCCTTTGTTTCCTGTGTATGAAAACTTACCTCCTTATTTCAGTTTTTAAGGGAAGAACCCTACCTTGTGCTCTCTCTGATCCCGTGGGCACTTAGCACCCAGTGCTTAGGTCCAAAGGAGGTACTTGGAGAGTGCCTCATTCAGTCACTGTACGGTATTGCCCTGTTCTTTTGAAATTGTGAAGTACTTCTTGTTTTACTTGAATGTATATTTCTAAATGGTTTCCTTTTTTTTTTTTTTTTGGCTAGGCGAGAAGCCGTTTACTTGTGAAATCTGTGGGAAGTCTTTCACAGCAAAGAGTTCTCTTCAGACCCACATCAGAATCCATCGGTAAAGTTTTGCAGCTGTTTTTCTCATGTAAAGGTCTCATTCATTTATGGGTTTTCAATGGGATGACATGTTATCTATATAATCCAAATTGATCCTCTGATAGAATTTTCCATGTACTTTATTTTGGTTCATCTTTACAATAATGAAATTCCTTACTTAAGTAGAATCAGGAATAACTAATTGTGACGAGTTAAAGTCTGTATTATTGATTTCATTTATTGACTTTTGACTTGCCAGGGGCTGGTCCACAGCTTAAATCTTCAGTCGAAGATTAGACATTAAATGTTAAAATTAATGTGTTTTGGATAAATGTCTTGTCCACACAAATTATTCCAAGGCTGAACTTAAGAGTGCTTCTAACACCAGCTAATTAGGGGTTGCTGAAATTTTTAAATTGATGTTAATCATATATACTTATTTGGCCATAAGAGTGAAAATTGGCTATGGGTACTAAACAAAATAAAAAAGAACCAGCACTCTGGGAAGCCAAGGTGGGTGGATCGCCTGAGCTCATAAGTTCAAGACCAGTCTGAGCTAGAGGGAGGCCCTGCCTTTAAAAATAGCCAGGCGTTGTGGCAGGTGCCTGTAATCCCAGCTACTTGGGGGGGGTGCTGAGACAAGAGAATCACTTGAGCTCAAGAGTTTGAGGTTGCTGTGAGCTATGAAGCCATAGCACTCTATCAGGGGGCAACAAAGTGTGACTCTGTCTCAGAAAACAAAAGAACTATAGATGTGTTGAGTTTAAATATTTATTCTTTTACCTGAAATACAATGCTGTGGAACCATAAAATTTTATCACACATAGCTCAGCCCCATCTGCCGTCCTTCCCCAGGCACCACCCCCGCACTTTTTTTTTTAAGATTAGAAACCCATGGAAATGTGACTTATGACTTGTAGTCTAGTTAATTTTCCTCTATTCTAATTTTCCTCTAAGTAAATCAAGAAGTAATAAATAGGTATTTCCACTTATATGTATTTTCTTGTAGAGGAGAAAAGCCATACTCATGTGGCATATGTGGCAAATCCTTCTCTGACTCCAGTTCCAAGAGGAGACACTGCATTCTACACACGGGCAAGAAGCCTTTCTCCTGTCCTGAGTGCAACTTACAATTTGCTCGCTTAGACAACTTGAAGGCTCACTTGAAAATCCACAGCAAAGAGAAACATGTGCCAGATGGCAGCAGTGTTTCTGGCAGTAGTAATATTGAAGAGGTCAGGAATATTCTTCAGCTACAGCCATATCAACTCTCTACCTCAGGAGAGCAGGAAATTCAGCTTCTTGTAACTGATTCTGTACATAATATCAATTTCATGCCTGGTCCTAGCCAAGGAATCAGCATTGTCACTGCAGAGAGTTCCCAGAACATGACTGCAGACCAAGCTGCAAATCTCACCCTGCTCACACAGCAGCCAGAGCAATTGCAGAATTTAATTCTTTCAGCTCAGCAGGAGCAAACAGAACACATTCAGAGCCTCAGTATGATTGAAAGCCAGATGGAGTCCTCACAGACAGAGCCAGTGCATGTAATCACACTATCCAAGGAGACCCTGGAACATCTCCACGCCCATCAAGAGCAAACAGAGGAGCTCCACTTAGCCGCAAGTGCTTCAGATCCGGCTCAGCACCTGCAGCTGACACAGGAGCCTGATAGGCCGCCACCCACTCAGCATGTGCCCCAGCCCACCCCACTTTGCCAGGAGCAGAGCTGACCTGTAAACTCGGTTGGCTGCTCAGCTGGGCTCTTCTCATAAGCCAGCTAGAACTGGGTTGTGAATGCTTGAAGTCGGGCTTCCTGAAATGCTAACTTACAGATCCTCACATGAGAAATGTGATAGCCAGCTGATGTTTATAATGCTTTCCATACAGGCAGCAACATGTGTGATACATGCGTGTATCGTGTCACATCTATAGTAATGATTTGGATTTAGCATTTTAATATTGATGACTGGTTTTCATTTTCATGTACTACATCTCTTAAAAACGGAGTAATTTTTCTTTGGGGGCATTGATTTAGACTTTTCTGTAAGTATTAAATGTTCACAGCCATAGGTCATGATCTTGCTGACCTTTCCAGTTATATTTCTAATCTTTAGAACAAAAGGAAGTCATGTTGGTTGTTGAACTGGGTAGAGTTGTTCATTCTACTTTCTTAGGCAACACAATTGCCACTACAAGTCAGGGATAAATATTGACAGATCACAATGTTTGGGGAATTTGTACTTTTAGTAACTTCCAATCCCCTAAGAGCAGTCCTGGATTTCTAAATCTTTTTGTGGTACAGTGGGCACATTGTGTCATACTTTAAGGAAGATTAAAGCTCACAGAAATTAAATGTCTAATAACTCAAATTCATATAACAAAACCAAAAGTAGACAATTTTTTAAAAATCTGAATTCAACTTTTCTGAGAAACATGAATTTACATATTCTTGGAAAAGCAGGTTATCAAAATTTTAATTAAAAAGTCTAAAATATGAAATTAGATCAAGGCATTCATCTGAGCCTGGTGCAGTGGCTCATGCCTATAGTACTAGCACTCTGGGAGGCCAAGGTGAGAGGTTGCCTGAGCTCAGGAGTTTGATTGAGACCAGCCTGAGTAAGAGTGAGCTCAACCCCATCTCTACGAAAAATAGAAAAAACTTAGCCAGGCATGTTGGCATGCACCTGTAGACCCAGCTACTTGAGAGACTGAGACCATAGGATCACTTGAGCCCAGAAGTTTGAGGTTGCTGTGAGCTATGATGACACCGTTGTACTCTAGCTCAGGCAACAGAATGAGACCTTGTCTCAAGAAAAAAAAAAAAAGACATTCACCCCAAATAATTATGAATTTTTGTCAGAAACTGTATTTAGTTTTATGGTGAAGTTTATCCTGGAACATAAAATTTTATTTGGTGTAATTTAAATGTTAAATATACTCTACTGAATTCTGATTGATCTCTTGAAATTTTTGATCCATGTGTTGTATCTGATAACTTTTTGGAGATGGATGCTTAGTATTATCTATTTTTATTGCAAACTACGTTAAAGTCCACAACATGGACATACTATTTTTAAAAGTAATATCTTCCCCTAATCTTATAACTTTTGAGCCTCAGAGACTTAGTAACCAGTATGTGTCTGTAATTGTTTGATTTTAAATAATCTTCAAAGGATTAAGTTAGGTTTGGGTTAGGTTTTTAAGCTCAGCATATTTTATTGAATTTTTTGACCACTTTCTCTCATGTAAACTGGTAGAGGATTTTTGAGGAAAAAGGGTAGGTACTATCTATCTAAATTAATAATGCTGGAGTATAGGGTAATTACTCTAAAATCAATAGAGTGTTCAGTTGTTTTCTTGTTTTAGACATCTTTGATTTCCACCTAAATCAAACATTCTTTGGAGGTTAAAGTGATAGAAAATTCTTGAGGCTTGAGAGAAGGTGAAAACATTTGGTTGCATACTTACTATTATATTTAATTCACAGAATTTCCAAAATGATAACATATTACATGTATCAATCAAAGTAAGGTTAAATCTGGCCTGAGTAGGGCAAAGGTGTAAGTTTTACAAATTGTTAAACCCTAAGTATTATTTCAGGTTCTTGAGTTATTTAAACTGTTTAACTTTATTCTTAAAACACAATGTTTTGACTAGCTGTTCAAAACTTGCTGACCCACGTTTTCTTCAGAAAATACACAGTATTAAAGAGAATGAATTTTAATCACCCCGGATAGCTAGGTAATTATTCAGAAAGTACAGTAGAACCTCTTTAAGTTGACCACCCAAGGGACTATAACAAACTGGTCAACATACAGAGGAGGTCAACTTCAGAAGGTGGTCAATGCAGGGAGGTGATCAACTATGTAGGTTATAATTACATGGCTTAGTGCAGTGTACCTCTGCACTAAGAGAGCTACATAGGAGCCACGTGGGTAATTTAAAATTTTCTAGTAACCACATTTAAGAACAAGCAGATGAAATAAAGTTTAACATTTGCCAAACATTATTTCAGCATGTAAAACCAATGTAAAATGTATTAGTGAGGTAGTTTACATTCTCTTTTTCATACTAAGTCTCCAAAATCTGATGTGTTTCATTCTTCCTGCACATCTCAATTCAGATGCTATGTACTGAGCATATTTGGTCTGTATTTAGATTTCATACGGTTTATAGTTAAAGCCTAGATTCATATAAAAAGTAGCTACAGACATAAGTCTTTTTCTGTAACTGAAACAAATGTCTATTTTTAAATTTGTTAAAATTAATTAAAATCCTCTTGCTTAGTTGCAGTGGCCACATTGCAACTTAAGGGCTCAGTAGTTGCATGTAGCTAGTGGATCCTGTATGGATGGTGCAGGCCTATTTCTAGCCTGAGAGTGAGTCCCAGCCAGAACTGGATTATTGACCTGCTGTCAAAGGGAAACGAGAAAATGATAGCTTTGTCAACCTAGCCTCTCCTTGTGTCCCAAATTCACATTCTGCTCCTTTGAATGAAATCCGTATTTTTTAAAGTTCAAGGACTTCTGTACCCAAAGGAAATGTCATACACATAAAAGTACTTCTGATATGTCCTTGAGAAGTTACATAGCCAGTGTAATGTTTCACAAGTCATTTTGTACTAAATGTGTACAGTTTTTAAAATTTAACCAAAATACAAAGTGCATTTCTTAGGAAATACTATGCATTTGAGCTCTTGAAATATACCTTGTTTTGAAGGCAAATCTTTGGCTTCCTCCCAGTAGAGGACCAGCCTTGGGCTGACTCAAACTCTTACCCTCAAAGTAAGTTATTCGTGTGTTTGTCCAGTGTTTCTTGAAACTACTCTTTCCACCTCTACTCAGTGTTTGTCCTACAGCTTGTTCTTGTGTTATAAATGTTGTGAACATCAGGTTAAATGATGGTGAGGAATAAATGATTCTCAATATAGATGCTTCCTTGAATTCTCATTTTAGATGCTTATCCAGGTTTTCGTAAATGGGGCAATAACAATGCCACAAATGGAATCCTCACAGTGGGCCAGGAGCCAAACCAGGTGCGTATCCTCTCTTGCTGTCTCAAACCTTTCCACATCACGGCGCACAACAGAACAGCACTCTATAGTTAGAGGACTCCGGGTACCTTTGGTCTTGACAGGTATGTTCCTTTTAGGGCTGCCCTAACAAGTACTATAGACTGGGTGGCTGAAACAACAGATTTATTTTCTCACAGTTTTCAGAGGTTAGATGTCCAAAGTCAAGGTGGCAACAGGACTGGTTTCTTCTGAGGCCTCTCTTCTGGCTGGCTGGCTGACTTCTGTCTTCCTGTGTTCTGCCCTGTCTGTGTCTGTGTCCTGAACTCTTAAATACACCAGGCATATTTTAAACACAGCCCACCCTAATGAACTCATTTGTTCTTTGCTTTTTCAGGTTTTTTATTTTTTGAGACAAGAGTCTCACTTTGTCACCCTCAGGAGAGTGCTGTGGCGTCATAACTCACAACAACCTCAGACTCTTGGGCTCAAGTGATCCTCTTTCCTCAGCCCCCCAAGTAACTGGGACTCCAGGCATGTGCTACAACCCCCAGCTAGTTTTTCTATTTTTAGTAGAGACAGGGTTTTACTCTTGCTCATCCGGGTCTTGAACTCCTGAGCTCAAGCAGTCTGCCCTCCTCCGCCTTCCAGAATTCTAGGATTACAAGCATGAGCCATTGTGCCTGGCCTCCTAATGACCTCATTTGTAATTTCATCATCTTTCTTTAAACACAGTTCCACTCTGGTTAGGACATGCCGTGTGAATTGAGGGGGCGAGCACAATTCACCCAACAACTGGCTGTGGGAGTGGGGGAAAGAGCAGTGTTTGGGACACGCCTCTTTCGCATTTGGAGCCTGTCTTAATCTTTATGGCATTCCATTAAGGTAAGTAAGATTATTATGGCTGTTTTACAGATGAGAACATGGAGGGCCGAAGAGATGAAATCCGTTGCTCAAAGTTATACAATAATTGGCAAAGCCAGAACTGGGGCACACAGCTTTTGACACAAAATTGAATTTCTCATTATGTATAGAAACTTTTTGACCAAAATCGAGGGGCTGTCTGAAATTATAGCATACAATCAAAAGCTTTTTACATGAAACAAAGTTATGGTCCTCAGAGAAATTTAGTAACTGCCATATTAATATTCACAAAAGTATTTTAATACTACAGATTTAAAGCTTAATTGAAATTTACCAATTGGATGAAAGTAGTAAAGTGAAAATGTCTTAGTTAACACAAACCTCATTAAGTGAGCCCTTTTTTCAAGCCTTTAACTGAGGATATTTTAAGGTTAGGACAGATTTATTTTCATTAATCTTATAAATTTTCATCCTCAGGTTTCAAAATTAACCCTAAAGTTTCTAGAAATTGACGAAACGTCTTTGTTTTGGTTTTATAAATAGCAGGTATGGAGGAATGACCCCTAAAAAATCCACCTTACCTGCCTTTTGTAAATAGCAGATATCAGAGAGTGACCTCTAAAAGAAGCTACAATGTCATTGTGATAGTTTGTCCTGCTTTCAAATACATTACACATAATTAAGCAGCGAAGACTGGACTAGACTCTGTGTGTGTGTGTGTGTGTGTGTGTGTGTGTGTGTGTGAGATTCTGACTTGAAATGTATCACACTAAGAAAGCTAGGCCAGGCACAGTGGCTCACGCCTGTAATCCTAGCACTCTGGGAGGCCAAGGTGGGTGGATCACCTGAGCTCAGGATCAGTCTGAGCAAGAGTGAGGCCCTCATCTCTACTGAAAATAGAAAAAATTAGCCTGTCACCGTGGTGGGTGCCAGTAGTCCCACTTACTTGGGAGGCTGGGGCAAGAGGATCACTTGAACACAGGAATTTGAGGTTGCTGTGAGCTATGACAGCACAGCATACTACTGAGGGCAACAAAACCTTTAAATTTAAACTAAAACTCATTCAATCACATTTTCAAAAAGTGGGACTCTGAATACACTTAGGATAACACTGGCAAAGGACCTTAGCTTTTTTAAATGTGAGTTTGGAAAGTATTCAATGTGAAGTATGGAAAAGAGAAAAAAAATTGAACAAGGGTCAGGGTAGAGAACTTTTATTCTGAATTAATATTAATTATATCACTTTATACATATGAATTTAAAGATTATATTCCAGAAGAATAGTTTGGCCCTTGCTTTAGTTCACTTTTATGTTGTTAAATAAAAGAACTGAATCTTCCTTAGGGAACCTCCCTCCCTAAGGGGGGGTTTTGTGGTTTGTTTTTTTTTTTTTTGAGAGTCTCACTCAGTCATCCTGGGTAGAGTGCCCTGAGATCAGCCTAACTCACAGCAACCACAAACTTCTGCTAAAGTAATCCTCTTGCCTCAGCCTCCCAGGTAGCTGGGACTATCAGTGCCCATCAAAGTGCCCAGCTATTTTTTAGAGATGGGGTCTTGCTCTTGCTCAGGCTGGTCTCAAACTGAGCTCAGCTAATCCACCTGCCTTGGCCTCTCAGAGTGCTAGCATTACAGGTGTGAGCCATTGTGCCCGGCCAGCTAAATCAGTGTTTTAAAAAACATTTTTTAAATCCACCTCTCAGTTTAATTTTAGTATGATCATGTGACTTCTGGACAAATTTTTCCCATACTCAGTGTTTAAAGGGCAAAAGCAGTCTTATCAACAAAAATATAGGAAAACTAAATTTTAACTGATCATGAACCTCTTTGTATTTTTAACCTTTGCAGTCTCTCATGAGTCCCTTGTGCTATCTCGGAGTCAGTGAAATCATAATTATATTTTGACTTTTAGAGCAGGTATTGAATGAGAAGTAGCATTCAGAGGGATTAAAGTTGAAAGGAAGAACAGGAAAGAAGGAAGAACCCAAATTTGTTTGTGATTTACCCACTCTCATCCAAGAAGAGAAAGCTAGGAATCATTCTTGTTGGGATCCACATCCCACACCAACACATCACTATGTCATGTCAGTTTCACCTTGAAATATCTTTTGAATGCATCCACTCTGTGCTCACTGTACACTGTATCTCTTGCCTAGACTCCTGCCAGGGCCTGGCTGATACTTCTACGACCCTTTCCCCCCTTCTCCATTGGAAGTGTGATTTACTTGGGCTCACAATTATCCCCTTAGCCTAGCATCCAGCAGAGTGTCTTGGTAAATGAATGGATTTACATTATTTATTAAGACAATTATGATCATGTCGCTGCTTAAAACCCTTCTGCAGTCTCCCACTGCACTCAGAATAAAATCCACAATCCAGCTTCCTCATGCACCCCTCTTCTCGATTCTCACTTCCAGCTGCTCCGGCTTCCTTGCTATTACCCAAACACACGCCCAGGTCTTTCCTGCCTAAGGGCTTTGGCACAGGTGCTTTTCAATCTTGAAAATTGTCCCCACTCTGACTCATGACTACACACCTGTCAGAATTCAGGGAAGCCCTAATGTCAATCAGGCCACCCTGTCATATCCTCTCATTGTGCTCACTACACCTCCGGCTCGGATGTAATAATTTTTACATCGGGAGCTGTGTGTCTCTGGCCATTTCACAGTCACAGCTCTTGGCCCAGGACTGTGCATTTGTGCTTTGCAGTCATTGACCTGCAGGTGCAAGACCATATTAAAAGGTGGCTTAAACATGTCACTCTGCAGTGGTTGGGACCTAGTTTCTGGCTGCAGGCCCTGCAGATGAGAGGTCCAGAGGTGAGGTAAGGGTGGCACAAAAGGAAGACAACGTTGTGTGGGTCAGAGGAAAAGGGATCCTAGTTGTCCTGGTGGCTCAGGTTTTTACTGCATGGCCACTGCTGTGATGACTATTTGCAGAAACATTAGAGTGGAATTCTTTTAAAACTAACCTTTCATGTATTAGCTACTTGGTTGACGCAAGAAGAGTTAGCCCCCCTTCCCCACGCTCTATATAAGCGGCTGCTTGACGCAATAAAGTTGAGTTCCTGCTTAAAAAAAAAAAAAAATAAAATAAAATCAGAAAGGAAGAGCAAAGAGCGAAGGAGGGAGGGGAGTGGGGCTTTGGTGTGTGCCACACCTTTTGGGAACAAGACACGATTGTAAGAGGGACTTTACCTAAAAAATGCAATCAGTGTAACCTGGTTTATTGTACCCTCAATGAATCCCCAACAATAAAAAATAATGAAAAAAAAAAAAAAAGAAGAGTTAGCCAAGGTAAATGGGCTGGCCGTTTTGTTTTCTGTCCAATAAGATGTATAGGAATGTGCCAGTTTTATAGTTCTGTATACATATATAAATGTGAATCATAGCTCAAGAATCTAATTAAGGAAAGAAATACTTATACACTTCTTGGGGCCAGCAACGTCAAATAACAGGATTTTAGAATTGAAATGGGCTAAGGAGATTGAGTAACTAAACTGCCTCCATTCAGAGATGAGAAGACAGAAGTGTGGTGGCTGGTGACTTGAAAGTTTCTACCAGGCTAGTGTAAAGCAAATCTGAAATCTGCCAAGTTTCTGGATTCCAGAGCAATGTATTCCCCATTCTGTGCTTTGCTGTTAAGTCTGTAATTAGCATAAATTTAAACTCCAAGTCAGCAGTTTTCTTAGCACTGATGAACTCATTTTTGTTTTGTGATCGTTCTTAAAGACAGATTTTACAACTTGCCATTCAGAGAACCAAATAACCCTTCTGGCTGTAACTGAAGTTATGAGTCAAGCCAGACCTTGTCGGACCTGTGCAAATGTGGAAAGTGGGAGCAGTTAGTTGTTTGCCATCTGCTAATGAAAGGGAAATGAGATGATTCTAAGAGCCTGGTAACCCAGTTGTAGTGGACTTTAGAATGTTTTTGCACTATTTAAATATAGGTGTGTCTCCTATACGAAATTAATTTTAAGCCAAATGATGTGTCTAACTCATGAGCTAGTATAGGCCTGGCTGGGAGGCTGCCCTAGTTTGCTGCGCATGACCTGGCAGAATTCCCTGGCCTCTCCTGGCAAAGAGCAGGCACTTCCCCTGAAGTTCCTTCTGCTGCCTGCTTCTCAACTCCAGCTAGGAGCACCAGTGTTACTGAGTCTACAGGGTTTCCAGAAGAAATGCAAAGTGACAATGAAGAGAAAGGGAAAGCCAAAAATCCCTCAGCTCTTTAGGGTCCTTGGATCTCCAGGAAAGCAACCTTCTCATTTATTCCTCGGTTTGTGTAACAGCGTCACTTCCTCTAAACAAGAAACAGGTTCTTATAATGCTAATCTTTCATTTGTCACATTGGATCAACACTGGTGTGGTGGAACCCGGACATACCTGAGTCAGGATACCAGCTCCGCCACTTGCTATGTGCAGGTCCCCAACCTTTGTAACTGTTTTCTTTTCAGTAAAAGTAGGGACTGTTGTGAACGCTGAGATTACTGTAATAGTAGTATGACGCTCAATAAATGAGAGTTTTATTGACTACCTGAATCACCTTGGACGAGTACCTTTAAATATGAGGGCGTTGATCCTCAAGGTCTCCTTAAGCCCTTTTCAGCAATGACAGTTACGTGCGTGTGTCCTCACGATACGGCATTCCTGAAGTCTTCCCACACACCCCTCCCAGTTCCCCTCTTCTTAGTAATGGTCTAAATACGCCTTCCCCTTGCCCTCTCACTTCTCATACCCATCTGGAAGTTGCAGACTGCCAAACTCCAAGGACTTTAACCCGCGTCCTTTGCCCTCAGCCAGGGTCTAAAGGCAGTCCAGCTGCAGAGGGGACGACCCGGCGCTTGGATCCATCCTTGAGCACCCGGGCCGCGGATCTCCAGTTAAGAGAGCGCAGACGTTCTGGCGCCACCGTCGCACCCACCAGCTTCTCCAAACTTCCTACCGAGCCGGAGCGCCTTCTCGGCCCGGCGCTAGGAAGCTGCTGGCGGAGTTGGTACCGCACCCGGGGGGATGATCCTCGCCTGGCCCGAGGAGGAAGCCCGAACCCGCGGGTGAGCGCGGCGACAGCCCGCACCCCTGACTCTCCGGCTTCCTGGTCCCCTCCAAACGTGACCCGCTCGGAGGCCCCAAAGCGGAACGGGTGTCTGCAGTGCCACGCCCTCGAGCGCCACCCTGCAGGCGTGGGCGGCCCCGGCGGGTGCCTAGCCGCGGGAGATCGCAGCGTAATGAGATGCTAATGAGGTCCAAGTAAGTCCTCCGCGAGGCCCCGCGCCCCGCGCCTCAGCTACCCCGCAGCACACCCGAGCCGGGCGCACGCGGTGGGCGGCCCCGCGTCCCGGGCTGGCTCTCGCGCTCTAGCCGCCGCCCCCGCCCCCACCCTCCCGCCGCCCCGGCTGGTGGCCCGCCCGGCAGGAAGCGGTGCCTCCCGGCCCCGAAGCCGCCCGGTAAGTCGTGCAGCCGAGCCAGCTGTGCGCCCCGCTGCGGGCCTGGGCAGGGGCAGGGTGGCAGCGCGGGCGAGCGGGAGCTGCTTGGAAGTGCGGGCCCGGACGCCCGGGAACCACGCCCGGCGAGTCCGGACCGGCTGCCGCACGCCCCGCCCTGCTCGGCCCCTCTGCGGACTTTTCTGTCCCGAGCGTTGGGACAGAAAACGCCACCAGTGCTCCAGCGCCGTCTCCATCCTTTCAGCCCGCTCCGCCGCTCGCACCTCCTCTGTCTCGGCGTTTCCCGGCTGGGTTGCCCCCTTCCTCTCCCTTCTCCTAGGTGCTCCACCCCCACCCCCATACCCGAAAGGGACCTCTGCCCTTCCTTAAGTTCGTTCCGCCCTTATCTAGGTGACCCGCAGAGGGCGGCTTCAGTCTCCTGCCTCGGTGCGGCGGGCTGGGGACGGGGACGGAGGGCAGCTGGGGATGGAGGGCAGCTGGGGACCGGGGGTTTAGGGGAAGGGGGTGCCCAAGGGCCTGTCCCCACTGTTGCCACCCACCCTCCCTAACTCTTCCATGGGCAACCGCATCCTCCATACTTTTGAACCTTTCCGGTCCCTGCATGAAAAGCCCCTTTGACACCCCTCAAGTTGCGTGGGGGTCGGAGCGAGGAAGGGGGAACAAAGAGAAGCCTTATGTGTGGAGATTGCTGGGAGCGACCGAGGATAGCCGGCGGGGTGGGGTGGGCTATCGACTGGGTGGGAGGGACCTGGGAGGCGCGAACCCGGCTGGCTGCTGTGGCTCTACACTGCTCAGGCCCCCTGAAGCAGGGCAAGTTCACAGGGGAAGTGTTCTGACCACAGGGGGAGTCAGAAATAGACCCGGGCCTTTATTGCCCAGTCAGCTGCAACATCCTCCGGCTGCTTGCTGCGGTAGTTTGGTGGTGGGAAGTGGAACCTTCGTAGGCAGAGGCTGTCTTCTCTCATCAGGAGACAAGCACGAGTGCTCTGGAGGAAATCTTTGTCCTTGGCACCAGACACCTCCCACATCCAGCGTGGCACTGAGTCCATGGAGGTGGGAGCACCTGGGGAGGTGTGGGGTGACATGGGGCAGAATGTATGCCCGGCAGCGCTTGCAGGTTATTATCTGTTCCTCTGTACACACAAGGAAGCCTTTCTCCTGGGCACCGTGCCCTCTCCACGTCTGAGAAATTCTACTTCCAGGTCTGGAGAAGGCAGGAGATGAAACTTTGCCCCAGGTCTTGGAAATCCCTAGGCAGGGAGGTTGTGCTGGAGGCTCCCATGGCTCCATAGGCCTTGTGCAACAGCACTGTTGAATTTTCTTTTCCAAATTTGGCAAATTTCACTTTGAATGGACCAGATAGCAGCTGTCTCCAGAGCAGACCTGGCAGGGGAGTGGGCTGTGAGGGAAGAGCAGAGCCAATCAAAGGTGGCCCAAGCTCTCTGGGGACCGGCCTGCTTTCTTTCCTTCCCCTTCCTTTCCCATTCCTCCTTTCTCCAGCCCCTCCCCTTCTCTTCCCTTCTCTCCAGCAGCCACTGTCTCTGCCCAGCCACTTCCCTCACCAGAGGCCCAGGAGGCCTCCATGGCTTCACCCACCTCCACCAACCCAGCACACGCCCACTTTGAGAGCTTCCTACAGGCCCAGCTGTGCCAGGATGTGCTCAGCAGCTTCCAGGGCCTATGTGGGGCCCTAGGGCTGGAGCCTGGTGGGGGTCTGCCCCAGTACCACAAGATCAAAGCCCAGCTCAACTACTGGAATGCCAAGTCATTGTGGGCAAAGCTGGACAAGCGAGCAGGCCAGCCTGTCTACCAGCAGGGCCGGGCCTGCACGGGCACCAAGGTGAATATACAGTGCCTGGGATGGGGCGTGGGGAGTGGGGGAGACAGAGGAGGAGACAGGACACGGTATCTCCACTGCCCTGTGTGTTCACAGTGCCTGGTGGTGGGTGCTGGACCTTGCGGGCTGCGGGCTGCTGTGGAGCTGGCCCTGCTGGGGGCCCGAGTGGTGCTGGTGGAAAAGCGCACCAAGTTCTCCCGTCACAACGTGCTCCACCTCTGGCCTTTCACCATCCATGACCTGCGGGCACTTGGCGCCAAGAAGTTCTATGGACGCTTCTGCACTGGCACCCTGGACCACATCAGTGAGCACCACATGGTGACCTGGAGGGGTGGGTGAGCCTGGGCCTAGGCGCAGGCCAGTGGAGGAGAATCAGAGTGGGCAGGATTGACATCAGCCAGAAGACCTGGAAGACACAGGTCCCTGATCTGTAAAGCCGGCAGTTGTACTGAGTGATCTACCAGACCTTCTCCAGCCCTGACCAGGCACACACTGGTGCTTGGGGGCTGTGCAGCCCTAGGGTCCCTTTTCCTAATGTCCTCTTTCTTCTAGGCATCCGGCAGCTCCAGCTGCTTCTGCTGAAGGTAGCTTTACTGCTGGGGGTGGAAATTCACTGGGGTGTCACTTTCACTGGCCTCCAGCCCCCTCCCAGAAAAGGTAAGTACTTCTGTGCTCCTAGGAACCCCCATCCACCAAGGAGATCTAGGCCAGGGTCTGAAAAAGGGTGGGGCTTAGAGTCAGCTGATTCTCCTTTACTAATGGTGTGGCCTTGGGCAAACCACTCAGAGTCTCAGGTTGAGCATTTGCAGGAGAGTAACATTTCCTTCCTTACCTGCCTTCCATGGTGTAAAGGTGTAAAGGTATACTGTTAGAGTATCATTCATTTTGATTATAGTAGAACCTCCATAGTTGACCACCTTCCAACATTGACTACCTCCTTAAGTTGACCTAATTTTCATAGACCAGATGTGCACTACATGTACTCATCGGACAGTAGGCCTTGTGCCTTATGTTGACCACCTCTGTACGTTGACCAGTTACAGTCCCTTGGGTTGTCAGTGCACACAGGTTCTACGGTATTTCACTGGCTTGCCATGGGAGTGTAGGGGCCCCTCTGACTTCTACACCTTTGTGCCTCTCATGCCCCTTGCCTTAGGGAGTGGTTGGCGTGCCCAGCTCCAGCCCAACCCCCCTGCCCAGCTGGCCAACTATGAATTTGATGTCCTCATTTCTGCCGCTGGAGGGAAATTCGTCCCTGAAGGTGAATGATCCTTTCTCTCAAAGAAGTCAGCATGTTTGGGTCCTCCTGGGCCTTTCTAGGCTGTTAGGCCCTTCTTCTCCTGCACTACCCACCTACTCCCACTCTAGGCTTCAAAGTCCGAGAAATGCGAGGCAAACTGGCTATTGGCATCACAGCCAACTTTGTGAACAGGCGCACTGTGGAGGAGACGCAGGTGCCAGAAATCAGCGGCGTGGCCAGGATATACAACCAGAGCTTCTTCCAGAGCCTGCTCAAAGCCACAGGTCAGAGCCTCCTCTTGCTGGGTTTCTCCTTCCCCCCCCCACCCCCCCGCCTGAGTATGGGCTGCTGCCACCTCTCCCTTCCAGACCCGCCCTCCGTGCAAGGAATCTCAACTTTTCCATCTTTGTGATCTCAGCAGCAAAGGGGAAGGAACATTTCCCTGAGGGATTAAACAGGCCCAGCCCCACTTGGCTACCAAGCATCAGATTTATGAGAAATCTCTCATAAAATACATGAGAATTTTGCTCTGTGCTCCTTTATGATTTGCTATAAAAAATGATGTAAAGTGAAAACAGAGTGGCACTTCCAGATGATGCCCAAAGTTTATTTTGGCTTCATACTGCTATGTGACCATGTGGTGCATGTCTCCCAGCTGCCATCCCACCCAACTTTCCCTCTTTGTTCCAAGCTCTCAGGCCTCCTGAGTCTCATACAAATGGTCCTTTGTGCCACTAGGACCTGTAGGGTTCTATGTGTACAGTGCTCACTGCAGTCTAAGCTGGGATTCCAGCTCTAAGACGTCAGGCCATGGCTGGGTGTTTGCAGAGCAGATACATAATCTTGAGAAGGCATATCTCCTGTCCCTTGCCTTGTTCCCCCAGGCATTGATCTGGAGAACATAGTGTACTACAAGGATGACACGCACTACTTTGTGATGACAGCCAAGAAGCAGTGCCTGCTGCGCCTGGGAGTGCTGTATCAGGTGGGGCCCAGTGGGCACAGGGAGGTGGAGGCCAGACCTGGACACAGTTGACCCTAGTATGGAGGGTCCCCATCCTCTCCTGCCTCTGCCCTACATTAACTCCATCCCTGCAAGCTCTTCTCCATAGGGATTTTCGTGGCAACAGGAATCACATTCTGGGCTAAACACCTTATACCAGTCATAATACGTGTACTGCAAATATAGGCCCTATGAGGGCAGGAATTTTTGTCTCTTTTTCTCTTGCTTGCTGCTAATTCCTGGTGCCTAGAACACCCCAAGACATATTTGCTGAATGAATGAACTTGGTGAGTGCCTACTATGTGCTAGGTACTGTGTTGAGAGATAACTTTGCCTTTTCTTATCTAATTCTTATGAGTACATTGGTAAGTTAAGTGTGTTGTCTCTAAACAATGGACAAACTGAAGCTCCGAGAAATTCAGTGGCAAGTGTATAACAGTAATGACATCCAGCTTCATGGGCAGAGCAGAACCTGTGACCCCTGCTGCAGGGGTGGGGTGCTGAAGAAGGGGCTTTAAGAATTCTAGGCCATTAGAATTCTAGTCCCAGCTCAGCCTTCAGCTGCTCTGTAGGCCGAGGCAGCCCCCTCCCTCTCTGGGCCTCAGTATGTACACCTTCCATACCCCAGGGCATGGGACTGGCCTAACGGCTCTGCTGTAGCAGAGGTCTCAGAGATTCTGATCTGTTGGCTGTGTAGGACTGGCCGGAGACCGATCGGCTGCTGGGCAGTGACAATGTAGTGCCTGAGGCTCTCCAGCGCTTTGCCAGGGCAGCTGCTGACTTCGCCACACATGGCAAGCTTGGAAAACTAGAGTTCGCTCATGGTTCCCGTGGGCAGCCTGACGTCTCCGCCTTTGACTTCACAAGCATGATGCGGGCAGAAAGTTCTGCTAGAGTGCAAGAGAAGCATGGTGCCCGCCTGCTGCTGGGATTGGTGGGAGACTGCCTGGTGGAGGTGAGGTATTCAGAGGCACAAGGGTTTCATGGCTGGGAGATGAAGCTATCTATAGGAAGTAAAGAATAAAAAAGGGCTACTTGTTGAAGAGAGAAGCTAAGGGCTGCAGGGTGGAGGTGAGAGACTGCCTGGTGTGGAGATGGCCCCCCATGCTATGACCACAGAGGGCATCTGGGCTTGAGATGTTCCCATTGGCTTTTCACTGAGCAGCTTCCTATTCCTCTGTCTCTGTAGCCCTTTTGGCCCCTGGGCACTGGAGTGGCCCGGGGCTTCTTGGCAGCCTTTGATGCAGCCTGGATGGTGAAACGGTGGGCAGAGGGCACTGGGCCCCTAGAGGTGCTGGCCGAGCGGTGAGGCTGAGTTGGGAGTATGGGCAGGGTGGGATATGGGGCAAGGAAGAGGGGTAGGGTGTGCTGGGTCAATAGATGTGGGCATGGGCAAGAAAGAATAAAAGGGCTGGCAGTTCCTTAAGGGTGGGTGCTGACAGATGTCCTCCTACTCACCGCCATGGCTCCCACCCCCTCAGTGAGAGCCTGTACCAGCTTCTGTCACAGACATCCCCAGAAAACATGCATCGCAATGTGGCTCAGTATGGGCTGGACCCAGCCACCCGCTACCCCAACCTGAACCTCCAGGCTGTGACCCCCAATCAGGTCAGACCCCCAGCACCCGGAAAGGCTTCCCAAGTCAGCCCCTTCCCCCAGGTTAGGCCTTCCCTGCATAGTCACTGCCCCTGGGCAGACCCTCCCCATGGGACCGGGGGGTGGGGGTGGGGGGCAGTGTGGTTGGCCTGCCTCCAGACCTGAGAGGGACTGCCTTAGGTACGAGACCTATACGACGTGCTGGCCAACGAGCCTGTGCAGATGAGTGACAAGACAGACGCAGGGAAACCAGCTGCTGGTGAGCAAGCTTTCCTTCGGGGATGGCTGAAACATTTACCAACCAGTAGGGCCCAGGCAGTACCCATCACAGTAGCTGCGGCCTCAGGAGGGGAGTAGCATGCTGGAGCCCTCACTGTTGCACATGGGGCAGTCTGGGTCTCCAGAAGGGTGCGGGGGCAGCAGGCCACTCAGCAGCAGCTGTTTGCCAGTCTGAGAGGATGTAGTTTGTATCTTAACAACTGCTATGGGGGGTGCAGCAGTGCTTCCATCCCCTTCTAGCCTTGCAGCCCCCACAGCTGCCTTTTGTGACTGGCTGCCCTGTGTGTGACTAGTAATGATTTCACTTTATTCATTCCTCCATGTTATTCTAAAAAGGGATTTTTTTTTTAAATGAGAGCACTGAGATGAAGAAAGTGCTGCAGATAGTGAGCTTTGGGCTGGTGCTCTGAGTCTTCCCCGACAGATCACCACACCCAGCAACTGGGCTCTCTGAGCCATGGTGGGGTGGGTGGGGCAGGGAGGCCTTGAACTTAGCGCAACCTTCTCTCCCAGCATCAGCAGGCACCCAGGAGGAGCTCCTCCGCTGGTGCCAGGAGCAGACAGCTGGTTACCCAGGAGTCCACGTCACCAACCTGTCTTCCTCGTGGGCGAACGGGCTAGCTCTGTGTGCCCTGGTGCACCGGCTGCGGCCTAGCCTGCTGTGAGTTTAGGATCAGCACAGGGACACTGGCAGACCATTCCTTTCTCTCCCCCTCCCTCTACATCATGGTGGGAAGATTGCTGTGCAGGAGTTAGCACATCCAGTTGAGTCCTAGCTCCACCACTCCTGCCTATCACCTCCCCTCCCTAGAAACGGTATTCCTGCCTGGCTCTGCCCCGAGTCTCTTGAGAATCTAATGCATAGGGGAAGAGCTTAGTGAATGCAGAGGGTCCTGAGACAAGAAGCAGTTCTCCTTGGGTTGGTGAGGGTAGCAGAAACAACAAGACTTCATGCCCCCTCCTCCCTGTGGGACCCCAGCCCCTGCTTGCTGTCACCCCCTCCCATTGTCCCCCCTCCTTTTCCCCTCAGTGGGCCAGGTTCTTGCCTCCCTTGACTTCTCTTTCTGACTCCCCACAGGGAACCCTCAGAGCTGCAAGGGATGGGGGCTCTGGAAGCCACGGCCTGGGCACTAAAGGCAGCTGAGCATGAGCTGGGCATCACGCCGGTCGTGTCTGCACGGGCAGTCGTAGCAGGGAGTGACCCACTGGGCCTTATCGCCTATCTCAGCCACTTCCACAGTACCTTCAAGAGTACACCTCACAGCTCAGGTGCCCTGGAGGGTGGGCAGGTGGGTCAGGGGTGGGGAAGGGTGTGTGCATGTGAGATGTGTCCTCTGAAGGCCAGCCTAGAAGAGGTATCTGTTTGGGGGGTACAGTATGGTCCCCCCATCTACCCTGGCTCTCCCTGCAGGCCCTGTCGGCCAAGCCTCTCCAGGGACTTCTAGTGCTGTATTATTCCTTGGAAAACTTCAGAGGACCCTGCAACGGACCCGGGCCAAGGTAGAGTCTGGGCAGGGTTGAGGCTGGGGAGGGGGTACCCAGTAGAGGTTCTTGGGATGATGGTGAAGACATTCAGAAAAGGGGTAAGGGAAGGGTTGGGAACTTAAAGGTTCATGCTCAGAGCTGTAGGACTTGTTGCAGGAAAACGGGGAAGATGCTGCTAGCAAGAAGCCTCGCTTGGAGGTACATGCAGGCAGGGGCTGAACAATCCCCTCTTCCCATTTTCTTCCCCTTCCCCAGGTACTATCTTTACTGTGTCCTGCCTTCCATGTTGTGCTCCCCACCCCAGGTCCTGTAACCCCCAATCTGCCTCCCTGCCCAGGCTCACTTTTCCTGTTCAGCCCTTTCTATTCATCTGCACATGTCCACTTGGGATCCTGCTCCTCTACCCTCCCAGCCTGAGCACTTACCTCCTTAGGTAGAGGCTGAGACCCCAAGTACTGAGGAGTCATCTGTCCCTGAACTTGGTGTACCCCTGACACCCTTGTCTCAGCACCAGGAGGTGAGAGCCAGGATTCTGTCTGTAGGCAGAGGCCTGGGGAAGGCAGGGAAGGGTTTTAGGGGAAAGAACTTTCCAGGTGGCTTTGGCTGCACTGATCCTGAATCCCAGGGGTCCATGCAGCCTGGTGCCAGGAACCTGTGTGCACTTTGTGGGGAAGACCTCTATGTCCTGGAACGGCTCTATGCTGATGGCCTTTTCTTCCACCGGAGCTGCTTCCGCTGCCATACCTGTGAGGCCACGCTGTGGCCAGGTGGCTACGGGCGACTTTCAGGAGATAGTGAGTGGGTCTGGAAGAGACCTTTAGAGTGACTTTGGACCTGGCCCTACCTGGGGGACAAGGAGCTTGAGGGAAGAGGGGAACTGGGTACTGGACACAAGGTGAAAAAGGGCTCAAAATGGCACTTCATTCCCCTGAGGTCAGGGTCTTCTGTCCTCTCCAAAGCTCCAGGAGGAGCTGGCAGAATTCACCTACAAATTCAAGTCATGTTGCCCCCCACCTTCCCTGATTATCTGGGCATTGGGCTACCTACACCTGATGTCATCTCCCTTCTTCACCCTTCCCAGAACATTTCTACTGCCTCCAGCACCTGCCCCAGCTGGACCACAAAGAGGATGGCAGCCACCAAGGCCCTGAGAGTCTGGTAAACACTGCAAGTGTGTCCTGGGGCATTGCCAGGCATAACTGAATGTTGTCCTCCACTAGAATGTGAGTTCCATGAAGGCAGGGATATGTTTTACTTCCTGCTGTGTCCCACATATCTAGAACACTGCTGGACACTGCTCAGTATGTGGTGTAAAGTGAATGAATGCCATGACCTCCTTTTGTTCCAAAGGGGTAGCCTCAACACCACTAACCAAGTGGACAGGTCACTAACCAGACCACATGGTGACTTTTCCAGGAGCTTCCTACACCGGGTGCAATCAGTATGCCACCAAGCCCCTCAACTCCCAGAGCCTCACAAGAAAGGGCCAGTCCTATTCCAAACCCCAGCCAGCCCACCCGTCGGCTGATCCGCCTCTCCAGCCCGGAACGCCAGCAATTGGCCTCCCTTAATCTTACCCCTGACCCAGAAATGGAGCCTCCACCTAAGCCCCCCCGCAGCTGCTCTGCCTTGGCCCGCCAGGCCATGGAAGGCAGCATCATGGTTTTGGGCATGCCAGTCCAGGGACCTCAAGGTAACTGTTCTTTGCAGAAGTGGTGATCCAGGGCGGGTATGGGGCAGAAGTGTGAAGATTCCTGCAAAGGGAATTCTGGAGAACAGGGAAGTCGTGGGTATCTAGGGCCTGTGTGCTTCTCCCCTGCTCAGTTCTTGTGGCCATGGAGGCAGAAGAGAGATCCTCCTCCAGTGAAGAAGAAGAAGAAGAAGATGTGCCTTTGGATGCAGACACAGAGCAGGTGAGTGGAATGTGACCACCTACTCTGCCCCAGCCAGCACGTCCACTAAATACTCTCCACCACCCACAAGAGGAACCCACACCATACTCCATCCTCTATGCCCTTCTCTTACCCAGCCTTTCTTGTCTCTAAGCCTCTATCTTTTCTACCAGAACCTACCCCACTTCCAGCCCAGGTTCCTCCCTGCCTTTCCAGAGCTTCCCCAATTCCTATCCACCAGGGTGGTTAGGCCCTACTACTAACTGCCTGATCCTCCCACAGGCCCTGCTGACCTTGGCCAAGACCTCAGGTACCATGAATAAGTACCCAACATGGCGCAGGACTCTGCTGCGCCGTGCTAAGGAGGAGGAGATGAAACGGTTCTGCAAGGCCCAGGTGAGGCCTACAAATTCTTGCGGGGTCAGAGTTCTAGACTGGAGTTCCTCCAGTGCACTGTTCTTGAGTAACCCAGAGATTTTTGGGTCTCTGTCTTGTATTCCTCAGGCCATTCAACGGCGACTAAATGAGATTGAAGCTGCTCTGAGGGAACTGGAAGCCAAGGGTGTAAAGTTGGAGCAGGCTGTTAGGAGCCAGAGCAGTGAGTAAAGATGGGAGGGACAAGCTAGGACACGCCTCTGCCTCCTGGCAATGTGTTCAGCCCCCAGATATCCCTCAAAGCAGGCTATGGCCCACAGCAAGCCCAATGGCTGTGCCACACTGCACTCTGACATATCCTTAACACCCTTCTTTCCCTGGCTGTGCCACACTGCACTCTGACATATCCTTAACACCCTTCTTTCCCCAGATCCTATCGCCCCTAAGCCCTGGCTGGGGGCTTTCTGACCATGGCTTGCCCATCTTCCTTTTTATCAGGCTCTCCAGAACAGCAAAAGGAATTGTGGGTAGAACAGCTGCTACAGCTTGTTCAGAAAAGAAATAGCTTGGTTGCTGAGGAAGCTGAGCTCATGATCACGTAAGGGGCAGGGCATGGTGACAGTCGTTCATGGGCCAGATCCCAGCCCCTTGTGTACCCTGAACAGTTGTGCCTCTTCAATCCCTAACCTCCACAGGGTGCAGGAGCTGAACCTGGAGGAGAAACAGTGGCAGCTGGACCAGGAGTTGCGTAGCTACATGAACCGGGAAGGTATGTGGGATGTGGGGAGAGGCAGACGTATCCCAAGGCTGGTGTGCACTAAGTCTCATGACTTCAGATACTGATCAAGCAACATGGGTGGGGCTCCAAAGCTTTACTCTCCCTTCATTTCAATCAGGGTAACACAATTGGGCTTTTATAAAAGATTTCCTCCAAAAATGGTGCTGCTGCTAAATAATGCCAGTAAAGCACTGATATTGACAAACCCCCTAATTTTACAGATTAAGAAACAAAGCCAGGGTTGTAGAAGTCACATAGGCCATGATTATGTTGTGCCTCTCCCGCTTCCCTGCCCAGTTCCCTATTCTCTAAGCCTTGTCTCCTCCCTTCAGAAATCCTAAAGACAGCTGCCGATCGGCAGGCTGAGGACCAGGTCCTGAGGAAACTGGTGGACGTGGTGAACCAGCGAGATGCCCTCATCCGCTTTCAGGAGGAACGCAGGCTCAGCGAGCTGACCTTGGGGTCAGGGGTCCAGGGCTAGAAGAGAGTGGGCTGCCTGCCTTGTTCCCTACAAGGCCACCTCACCCCAACACAGTGCCACCTGCAGTGCCAGCCCTGTTCATCTGGCTGCCTAGGACAGGGCCTCGCTGTTTACAATTAAAATATTTCTATCACAAACAAGTCTTAGGCTGCCTGCAGGTGGGACATGGAAGGTGTGCAAGGAAGGCAGAAGATGGGTAGGAGCCTTAAGGTCTACAATGACCCCTGGCTCCCATCACTGCCTCTATGTAGAAGAAAAAGGCAGAGCCATTAAAGAGTCAAGCTTTATTGATCCTCAGCTCCGTCCTCCTCTTGCTGCCCTAGGAATGGGGCTGGCAGAGGCTCTATGCCCAGATCCTGGGCCTCCCTTGCCCTTCCCAGAACATGTTGGAGCTCAGCCTGTGCTCTATATAAGTTCTTGGCCTCCTGAGTATGGAAGAGGTAGACTGTACCTCCCCCCAGCACCAGTCCTACACTGGGGGTCCAGAGCAATATGGCAGCTTCCTTGGCCCCTCCTCCAGCTGCCAGGATACACAGCAATACCAGAAGCAGGCCCAGACTGATCACATAGCCAGTGAGGGTGGCCCACCAGCGAGCTTGAGCCACGCCCATACCCAGCTCTGTCCAGGCCTCCCTTAGTACACTGATCAGCTGTGGTCTCTCTGCTGGTCCTAGAATAAGGCAGTACAGTGGAGCAGCAGCAGGTCAGAGTGGAGGGCCTGTCTTAAGGTGGAGAAGGGCCAAGGGAAAGGGTGGGGGGAGTCACTCACCATTGATGGGCCTGGGGTTTTGCTGGGGGGGGCTGTGCCTCACATATAGAGTAGCCATCAGGGCCTCGTGATCAGAGAGGGGGCTGCCTCTGTGAGGGTCATGGCCTGTAGTGGTTTCGAGAGTCTTACAGGAGATATAGAATCCAGAAACTGCCTAGGAAATGTAAGAGCCAGAAAGAAGCTTATACGTGAGGGCCTCATCCCAGAGAACCAGCTCCCAGCTATCCTATTCTCCAGCCATCAATGGTGGCCCAAAGCCAATTGAATAAAGGATCAGCACAGACTGGTCACAGATAGAGACATAGTGCATCAAAATGACACAGTGGCTGAGGAAGGCATGTTAAGGGGAGGCGGCTGACCTTGTAAAGCACGTAGTCAATGCGAATGCCAAAGGAAAAAGGCTCCAGCTCCTTCTGGTTGACATAGCAGTTCTGGGGTACCATGGTATTGCCGTCTTCAGAGCCCTAGAGAATAGTTAGGTCCTGGTAGGATGCAGGGAAGGTGGAGGGGGAAAATCTGGGGATGCTGGTGGGGATATAATCAGACAGATCTTCACCTTAAAGTCCCGAGTATCAAGGTAGGCATCACGTAGCCCAGTCCACTCCTTCAGCAGGCAACAACCCAGATCTTCTGGGTGCATGTTGAGGTCCCCACATAACAGAACCACATCTGCCTTCTTGGATGTATGGCTGGGGGAGCCAGGTTGGTCAGGCAGGAATTCTTCCCTTGCCAGCTCTGCCCTATAAATGGGACCTTGACCACCCCTTATCCCTTGTACCCCATCCCACTTCCCTTGTCAAGCCCAGGCTCACACACTGGATGAACTGGGCCAGTTCCCAAGCTTGGGCCACACGATGTGCTAGGTAGATGTCCTTCTGTCGATTGTACTCGGCATGGAGCTAACCAGGATACATGAGATTATAGCAGATAAGACTCAGAGTCCCAGGGGTAGGTCTTAATCAATCTGGCATCTGTCACTTGTCATGATGTTTGGTATAGAATGGGTGCATCTTAGGAGATCCTGGCCCCATACCTCACCCCCAGGCAATAGAGCTAGGAATACTATCTGTCCATCCCAACCCTAACCACTGCTGGCTTTACTTACATGGGTCACGTAGGCATTGAGCACCAGTCCACTTAGATGGAGCACCAGCAGCCCCACAGCCTTCCCACAGAACCAGTCACCATGATGGATCTGCAAGTAGGAGGAGGAAGGAACTTAGGACATCACCACCCTCTTTCTGCCCATCCCCTGCAGCCCTAGGAGGGGTGTGGGGAAGGGAGGAAGAAGAGGTCAGAGGTCAGGCTTACCATGTAGGGGTAGCCATTGAGGGTGTAGACATGTTGGGTGAGTTCCTGGATTGGGTGTTTGGAGAAGACACAGAGGCCACTGCCAATGATTCCGCTGAAAGCCAAGCCCTGCTTAATAACCAAAGAAGCAGAAAGAGACACCTGGCCCTCTTCCCCTCCTGGTCTTCCATCTCTAATCAGCTTCTGATCAGCTACTTTGTCCTTCTCTACTGCTGGGACCAACCCCAGAACAAAGGCAGAGACCTTTGTACGAGGGTGATGGGGCAACAGTGATAAAAAGGCTGACATGCCAAAAGAGATAGGATCTTGTGGGTTCACCCTTCCTTCTCCCACACCCGTAGGCATTAGGCATAAGTTGTGGGAGAAGGAGGAGGCTGCAGCCAGGATAGGGAAAGGCTGGCAGAGCCGGAAGCCCCAGGTCTAAAACAGGCTTTGGGGGCTCCTCACCTTCTGAAGTAGTGTGAAGCTGGGTAGGTGGGCGCCAGCTTCTGTCTCAGGTACTGGAAGTCCTGCTCACTCCACACCTGGGGGAAGGGGCAAGGATGCTGCCTGGCCTTCCCCCAGCAGGAAAATCCTCCCATGCACCCCTAGTTGCCCTCCTCCCGGCGTGGGTTCCGCACCTGTGACGCACAATCTCACCTCCTCCAGGAGAGCCAGGTCGAAGCTCTTCAAGTTCAGAAAGTCTCCCAGGCGCTTCATGCGGCCGTCCCGGTGCTTGCTCAGGTAGGGAATGCCCCTAAGGGAAGGAAGGATGGGACCAGGGGAGGTGACTGCTGGCACCATCGGAGCCAGAAGTGGGCTTTGGAGGTTCGGGTTACCCCGTGCACCCGAGATCGTGGCCCGGCTTGTGAGAAAAGTTGTATGTGTGCGAATGGGAAAGTGGCCCCCAGGCCGCACCCCGCGGACACACTCACCAGCAGTTGAGGTTGAAGACCCTGAGTCGCAGAGAGAAGTTGGGCTTCATGGCGAGGGCGCTCCAGGGGTGCGGGACTGCTCAGCCTCCCCAGCGACAGCGAGGGAAAGGGTGAGGGAGAGGGCGGGCCGGCAGCACCTCCTCCCCGGGTGGCACGCACAGATGGTCGGCCCCGCCCCCGAGCTCCCCAGAAGGCTGCGCCCCCGGGCCCCGAGCCGCTCAGACTACGCACGACCCCGCGTTACCCCAGCAACCGGCCCCTGCCCGCCAATCCGGAAAGGCGATCCACTGAGAAATCCGGGCGCCGACGGGTCGACGAAGGGCGCGTGCAGGGACCTTCAGGGTCCCAAGAGAGCGCCCAGGCGGGTGGCTTCCCCCTACTTGTCCCAGGAGCTGGTCTCCGGCCGCGGTCGCCTTCGTACCCCTCGCTGGCCCTTGGCCGGCTTCACCAGCAACAGGCGGAAAGTTGAGTAAAGGCCCAGCAGACGCCGGCCTGGCGCCCCGCCCCCTGAGAGCGGCGGGGGCGGGGCCGCGCGGTTGCCGTGGCGACACGCAGTGTTTGTGCTCCCGGCGCGTACTCGAGGGCGGCCATGGCTAACCTGCCGCCGTGCCCGCCCAGGCCTGCCCACTGCGAGTCGCAGCCGCCGCCCGAGAAGCCGCTGCAGGTGAAGGTGGTGGGGCTCTACAAAAGCTCCAGTCTTCAGATTGCAAAGAGCACAGCTGAGGTAACGGCAAAGAAACCACAAAGGCAGGCGACTCTCCTCGCTTCCCAGTCTCGGCCGCGTGGACTGCGCGTCCGGCGCCTCCTGCTGCGAGCGGGGATCGGTGTTCTACCTCCCTGAGTGGGGGGCTGGCGTGTCGTGGCTGGGGGGGCTGGGTCTAGTTGATCCGGAGAGTGTTGGATCCAGAACGGATGTTCGACATTTAGACCTCTAAAGGGAGATCTAAATGAAAAAAGTGTTCAGAACCTCTCTGGCGGACAAAAGCTCCCACCCGTACACACACGTACACACATCCCACACAATTTATTCCACGTCAATTTTTTTTTTCACAAAGTCTTCTTATGTTTCCCTGGATGGTCTTGAACTCCTGGGTTCAAGCTGCCCTTCCTCCCAGGCCTCCCTAACTGCAAGGATTACAGGCATAAGGCACTACACTTGGCCTTCAATCTATTTTTTTTTTTTTTTTTTTTTAGAGAGAGTCTCTCTTTGTTGCCCGCGGTAGAGTGCCGTAGCGTCACAGCTCACAGCAACGTCCAATTTCTGGGTTTAGGCGATTCTCTTGCCTCAGCCTCCAGAGTAGCTGGGACCACAGGCACCTGCCCAACACCGGGCTGTTTTGTGTTGTAGTTTGGCTGGGGCCGGGTTCAAACCTGCCACCCTTGGTATATGGGGCCTGCGCCCTACCTACTGGGCCACAGGCGGCACCCCTGGCCTTCAATTTTTCATTGAATTACAAATTTTTAATTTATGGAAAAAATGATTATGGAAAAGTGTTGCTGTATAACTAGCTAATTTTTACAAACTTCCTCCCCAAGCAATTTTTGAATGGTGTTCATTCAGAAAGGTTGTTTTCTTTAAATTTTATATAGCAGTCTTAGAGGCTTGCCAGATTTCTTCATAAGTGGCCCACAAGTGCTTTGGAGAATCATTTCTTTGTTAAGTCAGAACGATGTAAAAACACTTGAAGAAGCTGGAGGAATTTAGCCAGATCGGTCATACTGCAGCACACTTAACCTGAATGCAGGAGAAATATAGAAATGTATGAAATGTTGGAATATCTTTGAGGTTTGCTCCAGAAATGCTGTCTATGCTAAGCCTTTCTCCAAAACCTCACTAGACCCCAGACCATACCTTATTCATGTTTGTATCTCCCAAAGTACCCAGCTGGGTACTTGACAACAAAATGTTCCCAGACAGAAAAAAAAAATCCCTGCCTTCTTGCCTGCTCCCAGAGCCTGCTGAGTTAAACAAAAGTTTTTAATTATGTCAAATCAGGAAAATAACTAATTTGCAAAATAGGTAAAGTTTACATCAAGATGAAGAAAACAAGTGATCAGAAGTCTGTGAAGATCATCAAAAGAACTAGAAATTATAGACTGTGTTGCGTGGGCAGATGGGATCAGCAACATTTTATGGCCAAAGTTAATGGCCATAAACTTAATTACAAAGTTAATGTATTTAATGAGTTTCAGGGAGTATTTTTCTTGTTTTTCTTAGCTTCTTTTTCTGAAGGCACATGTTTTCTGTGCTTAATGCACTGTAGAGAAAGTGTTGGCAATTTTTTTCTGTAAAGTCCAAGTAGTAATGTATTAGGTCTTCTGAGCCATGTGTCTTCTGAACCATATGATCTCTCAGTCACAATTATTCAACTTTGTGCTTGGGTTGGACTAGAAGACACAGATATGTAAATAATGGCAATGTTCTAATAAAACTTTATTATGGACATTGAATTTGACTTGCATATAATTTTCACAAGACATGAAATAGGATTCTTTTGATTTTTTTCAACCTTTTACAAATCTAAAAATTATTTTTTTTAGGCTTTAAAAAATAGGCAGTAGGCCATATTTGGCCCTCTGGCCACAATTCAACCCCTGGTAAATTTTAATATAATAAATAAACAATATCTTTATTATATTAATAATAATTTTTTTTTTTTGCAGTTTTTGGCTGGGGTCGGGTTTGAACCCACCACTTCTGGTATATGGAGCCAGCGCCCTACTCCTTAAGCCACAGACACTGCCATATTTTTTTCTTTTTTAAGCTTTTGCCTACTTTAACACTATTCTAATATGAAAATTTAATTAGTTCTGTCTTAATAAAAGATGTTTGAATATATTCCCAAGATGATAATTTGTGAGCAACCTCAGATGCCTGATTACCTGACCAAGATTTAGATATGTGTTAAATCCTCCCAACACAAATGGTAAATATTTGAGATGATATGCTATTAATAATTTACCCTGATCTAAGCACTATGCATTGTATGCGCTATGTATTGAGACATCACTATGAACCATATAGATGTGTATAATTATTCAGTCAATTAACAAATAGAATTTTAAAAGTTAAGAAATAAAAAGTGAAAAAAAATGACTTAATTATAAAGAGTAAGAATAAGTATTATATATGATTTAATTTGGACATAGTTCATTCTAGACAAATACTCAATTACGGAAAAAGTATGACATGTTTAATTCGAAAACTGTTAGGCTTACTGGTTATTGTAGCTGGTTCCTCAGAATAGCAGTCAACCTGCAGGATTGCCTCAAACTAGACATAGACACCGGAACTGAGAAACAAGACATGTCATCTGTGGGTTGTGAACAGTAGCCTAAGAAGGAAATGGCCTGATTCTTGTTGCTCTCTTCTTGTTTCCAAAGTCAGGTGCCCTGAGTCCTGGCTTTCTCTTCCCTTGACATGCTCACCCCGGATGAAGTGTGCCTGGTTACTACCCTCTTTTAAAGAGAATAAAAGCACTGTCCCTACCAGAGATGGTACCTGCAGCAGCTGCTGTCCCATTTCCCTATTGACCCATCTACTTCTCAAACACACTCAGAAAAGTGAGGCCTAATTACTATTGCCTCAACTGCCTTCTCTTATTTAGAGGGAGGAAAAGTACAGCTAATATCTCAAGGACCAAAACATATTTTTTGACAAGGGTTGCTAACCATTAAAAATTTGTTCTGATTCCTATAGACAAAATATATCAAACTACAACACACTCAATACCTAAACCTAAACTTAGTATTTATCTCTCTTTTTCCTAAGGGGTATAACCACAACAATATCCATATATCAGTGAATTAATGCAATAACATTTATTTTAGCTACAAGTAAAGTATTTGTAGATCTGCTGAGGTTTAGCAAGAGTATAACGTAGTTCTAAAAGGACATAGCTGATCACAAAATGACTGGCATAAAATCATTTATTTGTGTATTCAGTTGCTATGTGTGGATGGTCTACTCTGTGGCAGATATTGTGGCGGATGGGACTACAGGAAGACTAAGACATAGTTCTTAGCCTTAATGAGCTTATACTCTAGAATTGAGAGACAGGTAAGCCAGAGCCCCAGTGTGGATTGGGGAGTGAGTTAGAGATGAGTGCAGGTGCCTCTGGGCATGTGTGTAATATTAAACTTCTGAAGTCCCCACAAAAATTGGGAGAAATGATTTCAACTTTAAAAGAACACTTACCCTGAAATAATTATTCTGTTTTGAAACCTAGAGTCTGAAGACTGTTTATCCATCCAAATTTGAAGATCCTATAGTCGTTCCTCTTCAAGAATTTGCATGGGATCAATATCTACTGGAGAAAAAAAGGGTAAAGGATATTTGGGGTATGGGAGATATTGTCAATAAGCAAAATCTTGCCTAAATTATCTTATTTATGCATTATTTTGGAAAAACAAAAAGAGTGACTTTACTGTAACTAGCTTTTATTTCTCTAAATTATATACTTTTCCTAAATTAATGTGAATCGTTTGCCAACCTAGGTTTTTGAAAAAGTAAAACAGTTATAGGATAATTCTTTGAAAAGCATATGATAAAGGTAAGTTTTAAACTCTCAGTGGTCTTATTTACCCCTGCTGATGGTTATCCCATCTCCCTTGCCATCTCTTATACTTCCTATGACACGTGGATCCTCTTCTTGGTCCTTACTTTGGAAAGTGTTGGTGGTTGTACATCACAGAGATAGCAGGGGGGTTGTGTGGTCTGTTGCCTCGGGGAGCTCTGGTAACAGGCGTGAGGTTGCACAGAGCAAACTTGTTTTGGGTGAAGCTTCCTTCTCTGCATTCTTTCCTCTAACAGTACCCTCAGAGAAGATTGTACCTGAGGGCTAGCAGAACTCATGGGGGCGATAATAGACATGTTGCCTCTTGGGAGCTGACACTGCCTGGGCAAGTGATAAGGATGCTAAGGAGGTATCTTGGCTTAGTAGTACCTGGTGTTGGGGAGGATTGAATGGGGTATGCTTCCTGCTCCTCATCTCTGGCCCAGTCCTATGGGGAGTCCAGTCCTGGTTTCCCCACCCACCCAATCTCCCTAATGGCTGATGAAATCTTCTTTCCCTTGACCAGAGCAGTTTCAATTGCCTGTGCTTGTTTGCATGAGGATGTCCTGTGACCTTGTGATTAAGTATCATATAGATAATGTTACTTTATGAAGCTGCTTCATTCTCTGCTCAGACAAGGATGTAAGACTGAATCAAAAATCCCATTTGCAAAGGCTCATACTTTCATAGCCATAAAATGTCATTGTAATTTAAATAGAACCATAACAAACACATACATGGTACTTGTTATGTGCCAGACGTTATTCCAATCACTTATACAAACACACACACATATATATATATATAAATTCTAATCCTTACAACTAGGGTGACCAGTGGTCCTGTTATGCCTGGAATTGAGGGGTTTCCTGGGATGTGCGAATTTCAGTGCTAAAACTGGAACAGTCTTGGGCAAACCAGGACCATTGGTCACCCTATCATAAAACAATGTTTCCTTCTTAATTTTTATCATCAAACTTACTATACTGCCTTCCAGTGGCATGCTCTCCACCTACAGGAAAACTGACTTCATGGTTTGTGGAGTGTGCCTTCTCCTTTTATATACTCCCACTGGACTCCTGAAAATTGGTGTAAGTCCATTCCCCACTCCCCTCCCTTTCCATCGTGGATCACCCTAGGTGTTTTGTGATCTCTTCCTCCTGCCTTTCCCATGGGTCCCGGAAAGAGGCTTTCTAGTTCATCATTGCTGTGTCTTCCCACTGCTACTTTATTATTTCTCCTTCTTTCTTCCTCTCTTACCTTAATTCTCTGGGTATTTGTCACCTTAGCCTTTTCTTCCTCCTCATGGCTTTTTCTTTCTTTCTTTTTTTTTTTTTTTGGATCCTTTTTCAACATGAGCCATTGTGTCTCGTGTTATGCACAGTGCTTCTTAGCACACTAGGTCCAACTGGCCTTATGTTCAGCAGACTGTAGTGCCAGAGGATGGCTGCAGGGACTCTGGGAAGGCCTTTGTCTTCCCTCCTAAGAAGGCAGCATCTTACATGGTGCATCACAGTGCTGGAAATCCCAGTCCAGCCTGCTAACTCCAGGCAGACGAGGTGGTCTTCTTATGTATAGAAGAGATAGAGATAGGGCATTTACTTCTTTAATCTCTGAATAAAACGTACTTTCTACCACATTTCTCTCACCAGGCTAACTAAAATATCTATAATTAAAGTCCCCTCCCCCCCTTTTTAAAGTTTTGGGTCCTTGACCTGTAAACCCTATCAGAGACTAATAGTTCCGAATGAACAAGTTTATTCTCCATCTGGAAGCAGGTTTTGAAAAGAGCCTGGGCAGCAAGCAATGGGATATTAAATCTCCTAAGAAAGAGAAGAGAAAAAGTTGGCAAGTTGCTGGCAAACCGTGCCCAAACCGGTATTACTCCAAGTGCCATCTCCAGACCAACAGCAGCCGCTGCATCTCCTAGGATCTTGTTAGAAATGCCAATTCCCGACTTCACCCCAGAATCAGAAAATCAAGTAGGGCTCAGGAATCTGTGATTCTGATTGCCCACTAAGTTTGAGAATGGCTGTCCTAAATTATAGGTTGTCTGAACTGGCACTGGGAACCAGGTCTCCTTGGAGGGGAGGTTACTCAATGGCCATACACCAGGGATTTAGGAGGTTGACCGTGAACAATGTGTTGATGAAAACACACTGATTTTTATTACCAGATTACCATTTATCTCCTATGATTGTGTTGACCTAAAAGGTGGAAACTGAGGCAGAATTAATATGGTTTATTTGGGGCAAAGTTGAGGACTTCAGCCTTGAGGAGTGCCCTAGGTGGGGGAAGAGGCTCAAATTTTAAAAGATAAAAGAGTGAATCAGGAGAGGGGGCAATTACAAAAGCAGTTTGTCAGGAGTTCTCATTGGCTTACAGAAATAACACTGGGTAGTGATTGGCTGTCTACTGTTGACCTACAGGTGGATGGGATTTTGTGGCTGCTTGGCGTCTGTTAGTCCAACAGGTGGCTTCAAGAGGTAGTTATTTTGCTCAAGATGGGACTGCTGTTACACTTTACCGTATATACTCGAGTATAAGCCGAGTTTATTTTGGCACAAAATTTGAACTCAGCACAAATTTTGTGCCGGAAAAAACTCGGCTTATACTCGAGTATATACGGTAAATGCTTTTCTGGGCCTGATAATTTAAAGGGGCTCACATTCCTCACATAAAAAGGGTACTTTCTTGGGTGGCGCCTGTAGCTCAAGTGTCTAAGGCACCAGCCACATACACCAGAGCTGATGGGTTCAAATCTGGTCTGGGCCTGCCAAACAGTGACAGCTACAACCAAAAAATAGCCAGGCGTTGTGCTGGGCACCTATAGTCCCAGCTACTCGGGAGGCTGAGGCAAGAGAATCGCTTAAGCCCAGGAGCTGGAGGTTGCTGTGAGCTGTGACGCCACGGCCCTCTACCCAGGGTGATAGCTTGAGGCTCTGTCTCAATAAAAAAAAGGTATTTTCTCCTCAATTCTAACATTTTTATGATACTTTTTTTAAAAATGTATTTTTCAGTAGAGATTGCGCCTTTTTAAATATGATTACTTTTAGATCATTGTTTGCTTTTAGTGATGTCAGATTCCTGAAAATGTTCTTAAATTCTTTCTAAAAGCAAAACTCTGAAGTATGGTAAAAATATATTTGTAAAAGATTTAATCCTAGAGTCAAAACATTTAGACCTAGAGTTGATCTCCAACTCTGGCATCGGTGTTTAGAAGGTTCTCCCTGCCCCTTACATTTTTGTTGATCTTTTCCTTTACAGGAACTCAGGAATGAAACATGGGAATATTCTTCCTATGTGATATGTTTTGTGAATGACCAGCTCCTGGGTGATGCATCTGATCTGCAGAGATGGGCCCAGAAAGTATGGGACATAGTTGACGTGAAACCCTTGGCTCTTTATCAGGCCCTCACTCTGGATTATTCTGCTAAATTCTTAAGTGACACGAAGGCACGTTACACTAATTTTTTAAAGAAAAAATAGTACAATTTTTGATTACAGACAGCGCTAATTGTCGATATCCTAACAAGGGGAATTATAACAAAGTAGAAGAGAGCAAGCTGCAGTGGCATGTGCCTCTAGCTGGATGCAGGAGAGTCCCTCAGGCCCAGGAGTTTGAGAGCAGCCTGAGCAACATAGTGAGTTGCTCTATTATCTTATTATATTCCAGTTGCAAAAGATTACAGTATGGCGGGGTTGGGCTTGGTGGTATATAAAGCAAGTGTAACACACAGGAGGGGGGCTGTCCAGGGAGAACATCCCCGTTCAAACATGTCTGCTCTCCATTAGACATTTATATGCATGAATTATCCCTTTTAAAATATAACCTGCCCTGGCTCAGCACCCATAGCATAGTGGTTACAGAGCACCAGCCACATACACCGAGGCTGGTGGGTTTGAACCCAACCTGAGCCAGCTAAGCAACAATAACAACTGCAGCAGAAAAATAGCCAGGCGTTGTGGCGGGCACCTATGGCTACTTGGGAGACTGAGGCAAGAGAATCGCTTAAAACCCAAGAGTTTGAGGGTGCTTTGAGCTGTGACACAATGGCACTCTATGGAGGGCAATATAGTGAGACTGTCTCAAAAAAAAAAAATAAATAAATAAATAAATAAATAAAATATAACCTGCCACAGAGATGGTCAAAGCTACATTCATATGAAATATTAAGATGTTTTAGCACCCAGGTGAAAGCCCCTGTGCTAAGTGAATAACAAGTTTGAAGAAAGGCAACTTTTAAACGGTAACATGTAACCGGCAGGAGCAGGCCTAGACAGGCTGTGGCAGTGTGGAGGGGTCCAGTGGCAGAGGGTGATCGTGAAGAATGAGGCCCAGGACAAGAGACAGACATCAGGCTGGCATCTTGTAACCCTGCTCAGAAACCTGTTATGCTACTCCCACCATGTGCTGATGTGCTGAAAGTCATTTCATGCTAATGGTGACCAAGCCTACAGAATGACTCAGAGCAAAGGCAAAGACCTTGTCTCACTTATCCCTGATTATCTGATGCCTTAAGCAGACTCAAAGCATAGTAGACGCTCAGCAATTGCCTGGTTGAAAAAACAGTGCACTTGAAAATGCTAAAATCTCTGGGGTGTGGAGGGTCAGGGTAGGTAGGATTTAAGATTCACAGCAGTTAATTCCCAAAGTGTCAGGGGTCTAAAGTACATGATGTGCTTTGGGAATGACAGGGGATAGCAAGGAGGTCAGAACTGGTGGGGAATGAGGCTGGGAAAATGAGAGTGCCAATCACAATCCTTGCTGCCTGCAGTACCAAGCTCCTCTGATGAACTAGAGGAGAAAAGGCAGGTATGGAATGATACTGGTCTTTTCATAATTGACAGGAAAGCTAGAGAAGAAGCTATGGAAAACAGGTGGGAACTGATAGGTAAAATGGGGCACAAATCAAAACATAAGAGATAAAATGCAACAAACAGGCCAGAAAGTTTATTTACACTTGAATACAAGTGGGCTGAAATCTAAAGAGATGTGGGCAGTGTTAGATAGGGAGGCAGATCTTATGGCCAGCTGAAGAGCAGCTGGCTTTACAAGCGAGTCTTCCTTATCAGGGTGCCAGGGATGTAACGCTCATTATTGGGACTTTCTGGGTGGGCTCTTCTTATCAGAGTGTCAGAGGCCCGTGGAGTTAGCATGTCTCTTACGGGTCTGTAACTGTGGACCAGTGCAAAGAGGTGGTGACTCTACAGCATGTCCCCCTATCTGAGCTATGTCCTCCTGTAACAGAGTCTCAGAATGGTTTTTTTTTTTTTTTTTTTTTTTGGAGGGGGGGGGGGATCTGACATGGAGTTAGCTTTACCAGCCAAAAAAGAACCAAGTGAGGCCTGGCTTCAGGAAGACTTGCCGGAGTCACGCCACAGGAATGGGTGACCAAGGTGCTGCTGTGGGTGCTGCCAGCTCTGAGTTCACACTGCTGCCCTCCCTGAGAGTCTCAACTTCTCTTGTCTTTGCATCACAGGATTCACCTGTCTGGAAGGCTTAGGTCACATCTCCATAACTTAGCTATCCCAGGGTGGGGAGGGGGAGAATCTAGTGAGGATGGTGAACCCTGTGGGGAGTGCCCTAGGTAGGAAGCACATTCAGATGATAAGCAGAGGAAAGGCACCAACAAATCCCAAAGAGGTTGAGGCCAGATTATGATGTATCATGCATTCTGAATGAAGGAGTTACACTTTATCCAGAAGGAAACCGATCCAACAGAGCTGTTCATAAGGAGTATGGAATAATCCTCTTCACTTTTTGGGAAACATTTTTAGGGCCATGCAGAAACAGGCTGGAGTCGGGGAGCCTGGTAGCAGGGATTTGGAAAGCGGCTATAGTAGCATGGGCTAGAGGTAAGGAAAGCCGGCATTAATGGGTGGCAGTAAGATAGAGGACCTAGGTTCCAGAGACAATCCTTGGACGTTTTGCACAGAGGATGGATTTTTTTTTTTTTTTTTGCTGATTAAAACCCGGGATGTTTGATGTCTGGATGTTAGATGAGTAGAACATTATTTTGTGTTGCATTATATCTCTCATTAGCATTTTCAGAATTATTTACTCTTGACAACCCCATAAAGCTCACTGATGCACAGGGAAGTTTAATAATGCCTAAACGGATTTACTCATTTTCTTTTGTTTTTTCTTTTCTTTCTTTTTTTTTTTTTTTTTTTTTTTTTTTTTTTTGTTGAGCTCACTGCAACCTCAGACACTCAGGCTGTGGGCATCCCACTGCTTCAGCCTCTAGAAGCCGCTGGGATTACAGGAACTTGCTGCAGTGCCCTGCTGGGTTTCTCAATTTTTTTTAATGAGTCGGGGTCTCACTCTGGCTCAGGGGTCTCACTCTGGCTCAGGCGAGTCACAAACTCCTGAGCTCAAGCAATTCTCCCTCCTCAGCCTCCCACATAGCTGGGACTACAGTCACTGGCCACAGTGCCTGGCTGGTTTTTTCTATTTTTGGTAGAAATGGGTCTCTTGCTCAGACTGATCTCAAATTCCTGAGCTCAAGCAATCATCCCACTTTGGTCTCCCAGAGTGCTAGGATTACAGACAGGCGTGAGGCACTGTGCCCAGCCTGTGAAGTTTACTATTAATACATTATTCCTTAGTTAGAATATTTTCTTCTATAATTAAGAATTTGTACAGAAGCCATGAAGCAGAAAAAAAGTAATTTTTTTTTTTTTTTTTTTGAGGTGGAATCTCACTCTTTTGCCCCAGGGTAGAGTATTGTGGTATCAGCCTAACTCACAGCAACCTAAAACTCATGGGCTCGAGTGATCCTCCTGCTTCAGACTCTGGAGTTGCTGGGACTACAGGTGCCCACCACAACAGCCGTCTAATTTTTCTATTTTTGGTAGAAAAATTTTAGTGGGTCTCACTCTTGCTCAGGTTGGTCTCGAACTCCTGAGCTCAAGCAATCCTCCTGCTTCAGCCTCCCAGAGTGCTGGGATTTACAGGCATGAGCTACCACCACACCTGGCCCAAACTAATTATTAGTATGGACATAATATTTCATTCCTTGATGCCAAATAGCACATAATTATTTCACTCTCAGTTTTAATTTTTAAAAAGAGGGTAGAATGATATAAAGTAATACACTTAAAGTGATTTTATTTATGTTTCTTAGATTCTTAAGAAAGAAGATAGGGTGAATTATGCACTTTGTTAGATAAGGTAGAATTTTTATGTGTGAAAATGGTGTCCAAGATTTGAAACATACTCCATTCAATGTGCTCCAGCCCCTAAATGGATGTTATTGTGATGAAGACTAGTGTTTTCATTTTGGATGTGTCTTCATAGGACTAAGCTGGGTCTCACAAATTTTGTCTTTAAAAAGGGTCTCAAGTGAAAACCAGCTGGGAGCATCTGTGCACATGAGGATATAACTGTGTGTATTTTGAAAACCCAGCATCCTTCCCTTCACTCCCCATGGTGCCACTCTTCCTGTGAATGTAGTGGCCTGATTTTCCCACTCAGAAAGGGTGTGGCCTGGCTCTGTTTAGTTAACCTGTGTTCTCTCTCTAAAAATCAGGACACAGGGTAACCAAATCCATGGCATTCATGATGGCTCTTTCCCCAAAACTACTCAGGAAGGAGTTTGGAGAAGAAACTGGAGAAGAATCCCCAGTCTGTTTCTCTTCTCAAAGGACTGACCAGCGTTCCTTTCCACACTGAGTTTAGGGTGCTGGAGATATCTGGGCCATGTGTTCTCAGTCCTGTAAAATAGGTCATATTTTCTCAAAACCGCATTACTGAAGGGTTTTTTAAATGTGTAATGTCAAGTTTTAAAGTCTTAGTAGGACATGGTGGTACGTGCCTGTAGTCCCAGCTACTTGGGGGCTGAGGCAGGGGGCTCACTTGAGCCCAGGACTTTGAGGGTATAGTGAGCTATGATTGCACCGCTGCACTCCAGCCTGGGCAACAGACTGAGACCCTGTCTCAAAATAAATAAAGTAAAAATAAAACAAAACAAAACAAAAGTTAAGTCATTCACTTAACTTTGCTGTTACATTATCCCCTGGCAATGCTGTTGAAATCTTATCACTGAAAACATTGTATCTATTATACCTTTGGTCATTTCTAAAGTTTTCTTAAAGATGTTGACCTGTATTATCTTTTTATCCCTAATATTAATAGCATGATTTTGCGTTCTTGGACATTGTTATTGATATTTCTCCAGTTGGAAGATTGATTTTTGAGGTAAGAAGTTTCTGTTCTTGTTTATTAATGAGTTGGGGGGATAGTATTTATAACTGTCAAATGTTAAATATATAATCTTTGAAAATATTTATCTTTATTTTGCAGCTATACTGTGATGTATGTCCCAAAACATGTAAAAATTTTAAGACCTTGTGCACAGGAAAAGCAGGGTATTCTCAAAGTGGCATAAAACTACATTACAAAGGTTCAATTATACATCGAATAGTACGGAATGGTTGGATACAAGGAGGAGGTACATTTAAACAAAATATATTTATTTATTTATTACATTTAGTTTATTCTTTAGTTTAAATCTGAATTAATGTAATTGCAACATCAAATCACAATGTCCAAAACTTTGTTAATCTACTTAATGAAATGCGTATAGAATTAGATATACTTAATATTACATAGACATATTTAAAGAACGTTATATATGACTAATTGATGAAGTAAGACATTTTATTCTTTTTTAAAAATCCCTAATTATTAAAATAAGCAAATATAATTTATGTTACCAGGATCGTTCCAAACTAAATGGTAATATCGGAGAGTAGGATAACATTTTATTTTATCAAAATGTAATTTTGAATGCTCATGTAAATACATAAAAGTACCTTCAAATGCAATGCTTTTAAGAAATACACTAAAGGTGGGAATTTGAAAAAGAATAAATGGCAAACAACTTCATATCAGAGATGTTACATTGTTCCAGGTGCAAAGTAATGCCCAGATGATTTTGTGTCCATTTTGCTTTCTTGTCAGGCTAATCCTTTGGCTTTATACAGACTACACAACTGATTAACAGCCCAAAGTTAAATTTTAGAGGCCTTTTGGGGGATATCCCATGGGGAGCAATCAGGCAGCAATTTAAAAATAGTTGGCTTAGCATAGAAGGAGATTTACTTGAACTTGAGGACAGAAGGTTAAGTTAATGTTTAATTTTTTTCGTATGATTTGGGAACATTCTGGGGCTGATGAGGAAAATGTAGATATGCTCCAAGTATCTTACATGTTAAAGCAGCTATCTTCCCTTGCGTTTCTCCAAAATGAGGTTATATCATAAATACTGTTATCTAACCTCACTTTTAAGTGTTTTTCTGTATTAAGCATTTTGCTACTTACGTGGTATTTATCTTCTCATGTCAATAAACAGAAATGTATAAAACTTTTAGGCTCTGCCTAGGTTTTTTCATACTGATTTTCAATTTTTGTTTTTTTGTTTTTTAGGTGGTTTTTTGAGAGACAACGTCTCACTGTCACCCTCAGAGTGCTGTGGCATCATAGCTCACAACAACCTCAAACTCTTGGGCTTAAGCGATTCTCTTGCCTCAGCCTTCCAAGGAGCTGGGACTATAGGCACCTGCCACAATGCCCATCTCTTTTTCTGGCTCAGGCTGGCCTCAAACTCATGAGCTCAGGGAACTCACCTGCCTCAACCTTCCAAGTGCTGGGATTACAGGCGTGAGCCACCACGCCCACCCTGATTTTTAATTTTTGGTAGTATAAAATATTTCTCCTGGCTCAGTGCCTGTACTCAGTGGTTAGGGCGCCAGCCAAATACCCCAGGGCTGGTGGGTTTGAACCCGGCCCAGGCCTGCTAAACAACAATGACAACTACAAAAAAAAAAAAAAAAAAAAAGCCAGGCGTTGTCGTGGGTGCCTATAGTCCCAGCTACTTGGGAGGCTGAAGCAAAAGAATCGCTTAAGCCCAAGACCTTGAGGTTGCTATGAGCTGTGACAATACAGCTCTCTACAGAGGGTGGAGGGCGACAGAGTGAGACTTTGTCTCAAGAAAACAAGAACAGAGCAGTGCCTGTGGCTCAGCGAGTAGGGCGCCAGCCCCATATACTGAGGTTAGTGGGTCCAAACCCAGCCCCAGCTGAACTACAAAACAAAACTAAACAAAAACAAAAACAAAAAAATACAAAACATTCCTCCAGGGGGCCAATATGGTGGCTGCTGGCAGTGGGTTCAGTGCTGAGGCTCGCGTGCTAGGCCATCGGTGCTGTGTTCTATTCTGTTCTGGTTTGGTTTACTACCCCTCCCCACCACAGCGAGATCTGGAAAAAGGAGGTCATATTATTTGTTTATGTTTTTCATTTGGTTATTTATTTATTTGAGGTAAAATTCTCAATAGTAAGCACAGATCTTGAGTCATGTTTTCAGTGAGGCAACAAAGTTAAGGACAATTTGGGAAAAGGTTGGATTACTAGATTCACATCCAAACTCTTGACACACAGAAGTTGGAAAAGCCACTTAGTATCTCTGAATCAGTTTCTTAATTATAAAATGGGAATAATGATAAGAATATCATAGGATGTGAGTGAAGATTCAAAGACAGGGCATATTGAAAGTGCCAAGCTCCAGGAACGTCCTCCCTACAGATGTCTAATTCCCATAGAGCTGTGTAGAATTTTGGAGCACAGGAGCTAAATTCGGTTTCATGCCATGCCTTAGGATGCTTCCAGGCATTTTGCCTGCCCTTCGGGGATGGCACAGGCCCCCCACTCCCCACAGCCCATCTTCCCACACCTACCTCCTGCTCACTCTGCTCCACATTCCGGTCCCCTCCTGCTCCCTAAGTAGTCAAACATGTGTGGGCCTTGAGGTCTTTGGTTGTGGGTTTTGCCTGGAATGCACTCTGCCCAGCTAGTCTGGGTATCCTTGCTTCCCCTCCTCCTCTGTTTCTGATTTTTCCCCAGAGTTCACCTTAGCAGGAGCTGACCTAAACACCCTATTAACAACTGCCACTGGCCTCCCCACACATCTCTCTGCACCTCTCCCCTCCTGCCTTCCTACCTTACCCTGCTTTATTTTCTTCTATAGTATGTAGTACTTTTCACCACCAGACGTACTATGTATATGTTTATATATTTCTTAGTTCACTTTATTTTTTAAAGATGGGGGCATGGGGTTTTACTCTTGTTACCCAAGCTGGAGTGCAGTGGTTCGATCACAGCTCACTGCAGCTGTTGCATCAGATTTCTTTTAAAAATAGTACACTTGGGCGGCACCTGTAGCTCCAAGGAGTAGGGTGCCAGCCCCATATGCTGGAGGTGGTGGGTTCAAACCCAGCCCCGGCTAAAAACTGCAAAAAAAAATAAATAAATAAAATAAATAAATAAATGAAATAAAAATAGTACACTTACGTTACAGGTAAATTGCTCATGCTAAGTTAAAAAACATGGTCCTTCACAAATCCTTATTGAACATTGTGTTATAGGAGGGGATGGGCTAGAGAGCTAAAAGAAGGAGAGGGCTACTGATGGGAGGTCTGGGGGGTGGAGACAGACCTCAGACATCTCTGTTTCACAGGAGTTAGCTTTGCTTCTCTTTTAGCTATGGATGGACAAAAAATAGGCTGGGTGCAGTGGCTCACACCTACAATTCTAGGACTCTAGAAGGCTGAGGGGTGAGGATTGCATGAGGCCTGAAGTTTAAGACAAGCCTAAGCAAGAGGTAAAGAAGAAAAATAAGCCAGGCATGGTAGTGCACAACTGTAGTTCCAGCTACTGGGGAGGCTGAGGCAGGAGGATCACTGGAGCCCAGGCACTTGAGGTTGCTGTGAGTTGTGAGGATGCCACTGTACTCTAGCTGGGGAGACAGAGTAGGATTCTGTCTCCAGAAATAAATAAATACCTTGTTCAAGAAGTCTTTATATTTAGGGACATTGCCTAAGCCAAATTAGGTACCTTATTTCCAAAATATTAGGTAAATAAATGAATTATCACTACAGGGTAGCAACAGGAATGAACACTGGGACATGAGTTCTTTTCAGAACAGCTGTTTTTATTCATATTCTAAAAACAACTTATAATTCCCATTTCATCCTCTCAGTTTCATTTTTTCATTTTTCTGAAAAGCAAGCTAGACTGTGGAATGATGAAGTAAGCAGAATTTAATGGGAACACACTTTTTAAAAATTGTGACCACAATTATAATTTAACATTTCATCACTTCAAAGGTTTTGCATTAGAATTTAACCTACCTGACAGAGTATTGTGGGGAAAACATGGGATCATTAATGAAAGAGTACTTACAAAATAAAAGAGAAATTATTATAGTCTTATTTTCATGGCATAGCTATCAAACAATTAGGTAACTTACTCTACTCATTGGTATAAGTAAAATCCTAAATTAAAACATCGTGTTCTTCCTGTGTTATTACTATACTTTATCTCCTTCTTAATCTGAGAATTCTAATGTTTATTTATTACTATTTCTCAGATATAGTAGCAGGAAAAGGAGATAATGGAGAGTCGATTTATGGACCAATATTTGAAGGTATGTGTCCTTAAATTTTATCAGTTATATATTAGTTGATTTTTTAAACGTAATAAGACTGGACAGTTTCACAATTACAAATAAGATATTGTTGTAATTATAGTAAAAGGAGGAGTTAAAAATCAGGTCAGGTGCAGTGACTCAGTCCTGTAATCTCAGCACTTTAGGAGGCCAAGGCAGGAGATCACTTGAGGCCAGGAGCTCCAGACCAGCCTGCGCAGTGAGACCCTGTTTCTGTAAAAAATTAGCCAGGTGTGGTAGTATAGTCCCATATACTATAGTCCTCGCCTATAGTCCCTATAGTCCCAGCTACTCAGGAGGCTGAAGCAAGAGGATCGCTTGAGCCCAGAAGTTTGGATGTTGTCATGAGCTGGCCTGGGCAACAGAGTGATACCCTGTCTCAAAACAAAAACGAAACACATAGCCACACAAAAAGTAAGGCGTACCTATGGACTCTAACATGGTTCAAGAAAAAGCAAAGTCCTATGACAACTTAAAGCAAAAGGAAGGTAAAGGATCTAAAGCTGGAGAATTTAACGCCAGCAGAGGATGATTTGAGAATTTTAGAAAAGGGTTTTGTTTTTAAAATGTCAAGACAACAGGAGAAATAGTTTCTGCCAATCTTGAACCCTCCTGTCTATATCCACAATCCCTTTCATGATTTCCGTGATTGGCTGTGTTGTGAACTCTGTCAAATCATATACACTGTTTGGACACAGTTTTCTGCAACAGGAATTTATCGTTCAGGCGTTTGAAGCTTTTTCTATAATATTGATAGCATTGGGCAATCCTTCCAGACTTTCATGATGTCCTCGCTATTGGGGTTCTCTTCCATAGTGTCGCCAGTCCTTTCCATACAGTACCGTGTATAATGAGCCTTAAAGGTCCTGTGACCCCTTGATCTAGAGGCAGAATTAGAGACATCAGGTTTGGGAGCAAGCAGACCACTTGGATGCTTTCAGTGTTGAACTTATGTGGTTCTGGATGGGCAGGGGCATTGTTTAGTATCAAGAGAACTTTAAAAGGAAATCCTTTACTGGCAAGGTACTTCTTAACTTCAGGGACAAAGGATGAAACCAATCCAAAAAAAAAGTTATTGTTGTCCAGGACTTCTTGTTATACAACCAAATGACTGTCAGCTGGTATTTATCTCTTCCCTTTAAGGCTGGAAGGGTTATAAGCTTTATAGATAAGGGTTGTGCACATTGTAAACCTAACTGCCTTTGCACAGAACAGCAAATCTAGCCTATCCCTTCCTGCCTTAAGTCCTGGTGCTATTTCTCTTCCTTACCATATATGTCCTTTGTGGCATTTTTTTTTTTTTTTCCCCTCAGAATAGGACACTTAAAAACCTGCTTGGGCAGATATTCTTTCTCCTCAATTACTTTCTTGATGACATCTGGGAACGTGTCTGCTGCCTCTTGTAGATGTTAGGTATCCTAAGGAATTGACCTAATCCAAGGAAGCAGTGCGAATACCAAGAAATATAATTAAAGAAAACTTTCCTGAAACATAAAAGGATTTGATACTCTCTTATTTTAGGTGATGGTATACAACATCAAACTGAACATCAAAGATACATTTATTAAATTTTAATACATTGCATATATCTTATGTCTGACCTATTTTGACAATTGTGTATACTTCAAATATATGTTTATACCATAAATAATATTTCTAGACCTCAAGTAGAAATGTACTTTAAATTAAAATATATGTATGTATGTATAAAAAATTGAAACTCTGCCTGGGTACAGTGGCTTACTCCTGTAATCCTAGCACGCTGGGAGGCCTGGGTGGGTAGATTGCCTAAAGCTTAGGAGTTCGAGACCAGCCTGAACAAGAGCAAGACCTCATCTCTAAAAATACCTGGGCATTGTGGTGGGCACCTGTAGTCCCAGCTAGTCAGGAAGCTGAGGTAAGAGAATTACTTGAGCCCAAGAGTTTAAGGTTGCTGTGAGCTAAGACACCAGGGTACTCTACTGAGGGTGACAAAGTGAGACTGTCTCAAAAAAGAAAAAAAGTTGAAACTAGTTGTTGAAAGAGCACTTGATATGCCTGACAATACTGATACAAAACAACCAACACCAAGAATACACTATTAACATTATTTGATATTAAACAAAAAGAAAAATTTATTTGGGCATCCAGGCAAAAATATAAAATGATTTATAAGGGAAAGAAAATTATATTAGTACCATAATCTTTGACAGCAATGCTTTATGTCAGAAAAAAATGCAGTAATATATTTATGGTACTTAGGGAAGGAAATGTAAGCTCAGGATTTCATATGCAGTCAAAATGACTTTGAATTATGAAGGGCACATAGTTATCAACATGCAAAACTTCAGAGAAGAGTGTTGTCATGACCTCTTCTTGCAAAATCTATTATGGAATGAATTTCATACAAACTATAAGACTGACTGTACTGTCAGACTGGTGGTGAACATTAGTGACACAGTTATTTGTAGAACTAAAATTCAACTGAGAATAAAAGGGCTATGCTACGTAATGACTGTATGCTTGGGCAATGGAGATATAGCCTTCAATTTAAAACAAAAAAATTGAAGAAAATAAAGAAAATATGCAGGCTCGGCACCTGTGGCTCAAGTGGCTAAGGTGTCAGCCACATACACCTGAGCTGGTGGGTTCGAATCCAGCCTGGGCCTGCCAAACAACAATGGCTGCAACAAAAAATAGCTGGGCGTTGTGGCAGGCACCTGTAGTCCCAGCTGCTTTGGAGGCAGAGGCAGGAGAATGGATTAAGCCCAGGAGTTGAAGGTTGCTGTGAGCTGTGATGCCACAGCACTCTACCCATGGCAACAGCTTGAGACTCTGTATCAAAAAAAAAAAAAGAATATATGCAAAAAGTTGTAAAGTATTTTCCATAATTATGAAAACATGATAACTATTATTAATATTGCTATTCAGAGACTGTTCTATATGTAACATGGAATAAAGTCAGGGAGTAATTATGGCATATTCTAATTTCATCATTTGCTGTATCTTTGAGAATCAGGATTTTCAAAGTAGAAGAAAAAAGATACAGATGAAATATAATAGAGGCTAATGAGTAAAACATTCTATAGTCCTGAATGAGAACTGGAAATATCACTTTATTTATTTTTTCTTTTTTATATTTTACATTAATGTGAGGGTACAATTAGGTTACAATGTTTGCATTTGTTTGGTAGAGTCCCTCTTGAAGTTGTGTCCCACACCCAGTACCATCCTTCATGGAAATATCACTTTAAACTGAGGAATTAACACATTCAAATCTAGACATTAATAGATAGCTTTCGCTCCACTGGAGAGGTCTATAAACAATGATCAACCCAGCAGTACTGAGTACTCGTAACATGTATAATAGATTATTTTGAAGTGTCATTTCTCACTTAAGGAAACTAGGGCTTCTGCGAGAAATGGCAGATGCTAGGTCTCAGGCAGAAAATGTACAAAATGAACCTGGAACCTCATGTTCTATCAGATAGCAAAAACACTATTAAAGATTACTTTAAACTTACCAGGCCTCAGGAGCCAATTTGGAGAGGTTCTTATGGGCTGAAGATGGAGAATTTGAAGTTCAAAGTAAGAGTAATTGCAAGTGATCGAAGCTCAAAAAGTATTTTAAATCCATGAGTTCATAAAGATATCATTTTATAAAATAAAGCCTAATTGGTTATGTTTGGTGAATGACAAGAAAAGAATTCATAATCTTAAAAACTGATAAATTTGGGAAAGAATCAAGCACATACCCTACCTTTCCTACATGAACTGAAACATCGTAGATCAGGGGAAACACCTCTTTTATTGAAGGGTGGGGAGACAGAAAGGGTCTCACTCGTTTGCTGGGGCTAGAGGGGATTGGCATCATCACAGCTCACTGCAACCTCAAACTCCTGGCCTCCAGCGACCTTCCTGCCTAGGCATCCCAAGGTGCTAAGATTACAGGCATGAGCCACTACATCCAGCCAGAAACATCTCTTCATAAAAGTATCCCAAGTAATAAATGAAAAGGAGATATTAGAATTAGAATTGTGCTGCTCCCAGTGAAATCATGGATCTGAACATTTGTTGCTTCAATATATGCTAACTTCACAAAAAATGACAACTAGACTTTACAAGCCTTTTGTTGAAAGAACACACTACCAGTGATTCTTTATTGAACCAATGGCCAAAGTGAAGGGAAAAATAATAGCTAATTTCCTTCTGAATTTGTACAGAGAGCCTTATCAAAGGAAAACATGCAAGTTATATCACTCTTTCGTTCATAAAATACTAGATTCCAACATAGGTGCCTATGTGGTGTTAGGACCTGCGGAAACACAGATGGCAGCACCACATTTCTACCCTGAAGGACTGTAGGGATTTTGTGCAAACAGATAGATTACGGGGCTGGGCCAGCTGCTGTTACAGAGGATGAACTGAATAATATGAGGAAAGAGAGACGAGCTGCTTGGAGAGCTGGCGGGGGTGGCACAGAGAAGTTTTCAGTAGAGTCTGCAGGAAAACACTGCAGATGGGAAGTCAGATGGGACAGATGGCCGTCCCAGAAGCTTCCCTACACTCCCTAATCCCTGATGAAGGTCCACCATAACTCTTCACCCACACCAATTATCACATCACAGCTCCAGACAGAAGGCAGACTTCTGTCCAGTAGGAGACTGGGCGCTGACCTCCATTGACTCTCTAGATATCCCTGTGCCTCTGCTGATTATCAGTTGCTTCCATCCTTAGACCACTGTGGTATTTAGTCTCCAGAGTGAAGCCTTTCTTTTCTTTTCTTTTTTCTTTTTTTCTTTTTTTTTTTTTTTTTTTGAGACAGAATAACACTTTATCGCCCTTGGTAGAGGGGTATGGCATCATAGCTCATAGCAACCTCAAACTCTTGGGCTCAAGTGATCCTCCTGCCTCAGCCTCCCACAAGTAGCTGGGACTACAGGCACCCCCCACAATGCCCAGCTAGTTTTTCTATTTTTAGTAGAGATAGGGTCTCTCTCTTGCTCAGGCTGGTCTCGAACTCCTGAGCTCAAGCAATGCACCTGCCTGGGGCTTCCCAGAGTGCTGGGATTACAGGTGTGATCCACCACACCCAGCCTTAGAGTAAGGCCTTTCTGTCCTTCTGCTTCCCTTGGAGTTCCATTGTGTTTAGCAAAAAAATCCAGTAAACAATCAAGTGAAAAGAACAGATGTTCCAGAAGGAAAAATGAGTCACTGTGAAAGAGCATGGCCAGTCCTCAAAGCAGCTAAGGAATGGGTTTCTTTCATCCTTTCACCAGCCTGGAGAATGTAAATACAGCAGACAGCCAGTGCGTCCTCCACATTTCTCTCATTGGAACCTATTTCCATGAGTTGCAGAATTAAATTTGGGGCTTGTTCAAAACCACTGCAGATTGGGCACACCGGCTCACACTTGTAATCCTAGCACTTTGGGAGGCTAAAGTGGGAGTATTGCTTGAACCTAGGAGTTGGGAGACTAGCATGGGGAAGAATGAGACCCTGTCTCTACAAAAATAGAAAAATTAGTTACTAATGTGGTCACTTAGTTTTTACATTTCTTTTTCGGTCAATACATTTCAATACATTTTAAAACAGTAAGACAGGGGCTACATACATTGTTTAAAAGCAGTTTATTTTCTCTTTATAGAAACGGTTTCCAAATTGTCCTCTGAAGAGTTCCACAGGGTCCCGAATAAGTATCTTGAGGAGATACTTATTTTTATGCCAGGTGCTCTGGCTCACACCTGTAATCCTAGCACTCTGGATTATTGAGAAAGTAATTGATGCACTGAGGCGGGTGCATTGCTTGAGCTCAGGAGTTTGAGACCAGCCTGAACAAGAGTGAGACCCCGACTCTAAAAGTAGCCGGGCGTTGTGGCAGGTGCCTGTAGTCCCAACTACTGGGGAGGGTGAGGCAAGAGAATTGCTTGAGCCCAAGAATTTGAGGTTGCTGTGAGCTATGACGCCATGGCAATTCACTGAGGGTGACAGTAAGACTCTTGTCTCAAAAAAAAAAAAAAATCTGTTTTATACCTGGGCTTTCACACAGGTTGCATTGTTTTTTGGACAGGTATTATTTTTAACTGCTTTAAAGTTCTCCTATAATCACATTTTTTTTTGTAAAAAATGTTATAAGTTTATAAATTTTCTTTCCTGTTATTTATAGAATTTAAGAAAAATAAATCACAATATTGAAAAGCAATGACAAATACATTCTGTTAAAATTCTCTGAGTCTTTGCTTTGGGCAGACTTCCATTCCATATATTTTTCTGTGGGTTATTTCTATATTCCACTAAAATGAATACAGAGCATCAGTATAATTATGTAGACTCATTTGTATAAAAATGCCTTATTTGCATTTCATAAGATTGCAGAGGTCTTTTTCATTTTGCAATTTAACAAGCTAAAAGTAACCACCACAGATATGGTTTATTGCTTGGTTTGCTTAGTTTTGAAACTTAAAATAAGGGTGGCACCTGTGGCTCAGTGAGTAGGGCACTGGCCCCATATACTGAGGGTGCCGGGTTCAAACCCAGCCTCGGCCAAACTGCAACAAAAAATAGCTGGGCATTGTGGCCGGTGTTTGTAGTCCCAGCTACTCGGGAGGCTGAGGCAAGAGAATCACCTAAGCCCAAGAGCTGGAGGTTCCTGTGAGCATGACACCATGCTCACACTCTACCGAGGGCAACAAAATAAGATTCTGTTTCTAAAAAAAAAAAAAAAACTTAAAATAATAAGAATAGTCAGCAATTGTGGTTTAACAGCATCTTATGGACAGTTAATGTTCATATTGAAGGAGTTCATGAAATTTTACCCCTAAAATAAGAGTTTCTCCTCACTTCATGATAATTTTGAGTTATTCCCAGAAGTTTATAAAGTTATCAAGTGAAAACTTGTATTTCTTATCCTTTTGTGTATTTGAACTTGGAGGCAAAGCTGGAAATGGTACTTACTGAGTATGGTAGTCAGACAATCAGCGTACAATTCCTTTTACTTGTGAATCTTACATTTTAAAAAACTACTGCTTTCCACAAAATCTTGGTTCATCTATATAAGGCTTGAGATTAAAATGTATTTGCGAATTATTAAAAATAAATTAATTTCCTTTATCGTCATTTAAAAATCGCACGGAATGGCAATTTACCCAAGCACTCAGGGCCACACCTCTGCAGATTAAGGTGCTAGGAAGCCTGGAGCTAAAACTGCAAAGAGATAGGCTCCTTGCCTCAGTACTAGAGAAGAAACACCCTGTAAACTAGAGATGATAGGGCTGCCCTAGAGCTAAGTGTAAGGTGCTGGGGGCCGGAGGGGTGGTGAGGCAGATCTGAGAAAGACTTCCCAGAGGAGTTGTTTTTAATAATCACTTTGATAGTTTGAACAAAATACTACTGCCAAAACAGCCTGAGAAATTTGTTGACCTTTTTACTTAAGGCACCGTATGTACTTCCTTTAACCTCATTAATTTTCTTTGCACACTTATTTATGGCAAAGATAAACTAAAGCTAAATATTCAAATAGTTCTAATAAGATTTTACAACTTATCTTTTTTAACAGTCCTTTTTTTTTTTTTGAAACAGAGTTTTATTATGTCACCCTCCGTAGAGTGCTTTGGCGTCACAGCTCACAGCAACCTCAAAATCTTGGGCTTAAGCAATTCTCTTGCCTTAGCCTCCCAAGTAGCTGGGACTACACGCGACCACCACAACTCTTCCTTTTTTGTTGTTGTTGTGGTTGTCATTGTTGTTTTAGCTGGCCCGGGTTCAAACCTGCCAGCCTCGGTGTATGTGGCCAGTTCCCTACCCACTGAGCTACGGGTGCAGCCTTAGCAGCCCATTTGAATGTTTGGAAGTAATGTGAAACAAACAATTCAGAATCGTTACCAAGGATTTTATTTGTCTCTTAATTGTTTTAGCCAATTGAGATAATAGAAATATTTTTAATGACCTAATGGTTATTGTCTTTCCTAGATGAAAACTTTTCAATTCTTCATAATAAAAGGGGAGTTCTTGGAATGGTCAACAGAGGCCGTCACAGCAACGCATCACAATTTTATATCACACTACAAGCAACTCCTTATCTAGATAAAAAATATGTGGCTTTTGGGTATGTACATCATAGGTTTTCTATATAATAATACTCACACGTGTAAAAATGTCATTCAAAAAGGTTTGGGTAAGTATTACACGTAGGCTATGAATAACTAAAGATAGGGCTTAAAAGCAAAAGTAATACAAATATAAACAAAAATATTTAGTAATAAGAATTTTGTAAAAAATTTCATATCTGTAAATATCCAGAAACTGGCAGGCACTGTGGCTAATGCCTGTCATCCAAGCACTTTGGGAGGCAGAGGCTGGAGGATCATTTGAGCCCAGAAGTCGGAAGCTACTATGATTGGTGTGCTGCACTACACTTGAAGCTGGGTGAAAGAGCAAAACCCTGTCTCTAAAAAACATAGAAAACAAACAAACAAAATAACACATAGAGGCTAGGCACAGTAGTTCATGCCTATAATCCCAGCACTTGGGAGGCTAAGGCAGGTGGATTGCCTGAGCTCACGAGTTCAAGACCAGCTTGAGCCAGAACGAGACCCCGACTCTAAAACATAGCCAGGCGATGTGGTGGGCACCTGTAGTTCCAGCTACTTGGGAGGCAGAGGCAAGGGGATCCCTTGAGCCCAAGAGTTTGAGGTTGCTATGAGCTGTGATGCCACAGTACTCTACTAAGGGCGACATAGTGAGACTCCGTCTCAAAAAAAAAAAAACAAAACCCCACCTAGAAACCATTGAGGCGTAGGCATGATAATGTTCTATATGTCTCTATCTCTTTCTAGCCATATATCCATCTATCTATCTTTAGCCTTAAGGATATTATCAATTCTTATCATTATAAACTATGCCATAGTGCTTAATAACAGATATATTTATATGTAGAAGTAAAGAAGTGAAGCCATTTAAGTAATTGTCCAGGGACATGGTGAAGAGATAAAAACTATGCAGCTTTCTTGTGACTTTTTTATTGAGCAACTTTAAATATGGAAACATCTCAGATAATAGTTGTTATTAGAATATTATTAGCAAGATGCATATAGGCAAGTGGAGCTAGAATGGGTGATGGGCACACTTTTCATCATTCCAGAGTGTCCTCTCTCTCATTACTGAGGTGAATGTAGGGTGGAGCTTAGCTTGTCGTCCCTGAAATTATATAAGGTACTAGAATTTTTCTGAATAACTGGTAGATTTATTACAGCCAGTCTATGGGGATAATTATTTACTCTTCAACCCCTAAAGAAATTTCATATTGGCATTCATTTTAACCACAATAATTCCTTTACCGTAATGCTTCCATGATACTTCCAGGTTGAAAAAAATATAAAGTGTATTTTCATCCAAAGTGTATCTTTAATGAGATGACTTTACATTAGTAGATGCAACCTAAACTAATGAGTTGACTTCAGTTTTTCCGTGCCCTAAATAAACTCTATTGTGATTTTGAAAATTCCTGAATTTATTTTAAATGCAAATAACCCTCACTATTTCTCGGATCATATAAATCACTTTCTACCATCTTGCTGACACTCTCTCCACCCTCTACTAACTGCTTCCTGATCCTTCTATCTCAGCTAAAGGTTCCTTTCTCAGGCACAAACATGCCTACTTTAGAGTTTTTAATGCCTCCATCACCACCTCGACATAGGCAGAGCCTGAGCTCTGACGTGTCATTCCAGGTCCTGCCCTCTTTGGCTCCATGTGTATTTTTTCAGCCTTTGCTTCTGCCGTTTCCCTGACTCATTCAATCAGAATTTTATAAAACACCTGCAATGTGCCAGTCATGGTACGCAGTGCTGGGGAAGAGCACAATTCCTGCTCTTCAGGAGCTTGGAGTGTATTAGGAAACTAACAGCTATGTGACAGTGAGGCGCAGGAAGCTTAGAGTGTATTAGGAAACCAGCAGCCATGTGACAGTGAGGCGCAGGCTAGGTAAGCTGTGTGAATGTGCTTTGGGAGCGCCTTCAGGATGGCAGGAGGGTGCTGACTGGTTTCCTGTTGATGACTGGTATTCTCTGTGATTCCCCTTCCTCTTGGGGAAATCTCTAATTTTGATTGTCATCACCACTCTGGCCTCAGGGAGGCACTGCATCCCTTTTGTTATTCTGGCTCAAGTATGATCTAAATGCATCTTAAATCTCCAAATCACAGCTGAGGCTGGGCTGGAATTATTTAAACAAGACCTTACAGAACCCTAAGGGAGAAGCTGAAAGGTAATAACGTAATAGGAGACTAGACAATCTGGTTAAACCAGATGAAATGTAACCCCTTCAGGGGCACCTTCCTTCCCAGTTGGTAGCCTGCCTCTTCCTTATCAGTTCTCATGGTCTGAGGGTGTATCCGAGTTTCTGGAAGCCCAGACACAGTTAGCAAGGTCCAGAGAGATACAGAAGTTTCCTCTCCAGTCTGAGAGAGGCCTGCCTTCTCCTTCCAAGGTCTAGTTTCTAGTACATGAACCTGCCTTCAGAGGGATGATACAAGTAATTCCCTTCAGGAGAGCCTGCAGCAACCCACAAAGCATGGCCCAGCCCAGTGGTCTCCTAGGAAAGGGTATCATAGCGCAGGCCTGTAAGATCTCCTTTCATGTGTCCACGTGGGGAAGGGGGAAAGATGTTAGAGAAAGTGATGGGGGAATTAATTTCATTTTAAGAGACTTGTATGGTGGGAGAAGGTCGTAGAAATCTTCATGAAAAAGGTGAGCTGAGTAGTGAAAGTCAAGTAGAAGTTAGCCAGATGGAGAAGGCTAGAAATCACAATTAGTCAAATTGATAGTAGCAAATGAAGAGCTTTTTCAGGGAAGCCCTAAAGAGGCAGACAGCATTTTATCTACAAATGGTCAGAGAGCCCAGGCCCCAGTGGAGATTGGAGAGCCTGGAGACAGGAGACGAGACAGTCCTATGTCTTGGCCGATCTGCCCCATGCTGCACTCTTTTAATCGAAAGAAACATCAGAGGCTAGCTCCATTCTTCAGGGAGCAGAGATCAGACTGGCATGGCTTTGAGATATCTTTTACGGGTATTCACGCACTCAGCTGCCTGGCGTGTGCAAGGTATTGTGCTAGGCACTGAGCGCAGTATAATCCCTGCCCTCATGGGAGCATCAAAAATTTATCAAAGAAACAAATATAAGATTTCAACCCAGAGAACTCATTTAAAGGAGAAGGGGACCTTGACATGAGCAAGGAGGCCTGGGAAACATCCCTGAGGAAGTGATGACTGGGCCAAGGCCTGAAAGAAGGCCAGGAAGTCACCAGGCCCGGGGATTAGGAAAAAGAGCAAAAGGGACGGCTGGGACAGGAGAGGATTCTTGAGGTGCTGAAAGCTGGTCTGGCAGGAGCAGGGGACAGGCACCCAGACTCCCCAAGGGCTTTGGGAAGAAGACCATGAAAGTCGTGGTAGGCCTTGGTGAGGAGTTTTGGTCTTTACCTTAAGGATAATGGGAAATTAGTATTGTATTTTGAGCAGGGAGGTGACAGTGACATCAGATTTGTATTTTAAAAGCTTACCCTGTGGCAGTGAGGAGAGTAAGGAAGGAGCAGGTGGAGGGAGGGCAGCCGGGAGCTGCAGCTGCAGGCAGGGGGGCCGGGAGCCTGGATGGTGGTGCTGGTGCAGACACAACTAAGTGGACACGTCTAGAGCTGTCTGGGAGACTTATGATTGATATTCATTTACTCTGTAGGAAATAACCTTAGCTATAGTGGGGTAGGACCTTCTTTGGGAATGTAAAGTAAATGTGAAAGTTTATGACTGACTAAATTTTCCATTTTTTCTCCTCGTAGGCAATTGATTGAAGGAACAGAAGTTCTTAAACAACTAGAACTAGTTCCAACAGAGAACGAAAGACCAATACCTACATGTGTGATTGCTGACAGCGGAGATATTTATGTCTGATTTTCACATCAATACTTTCTGTGATAATTTATTAATTTCTATCTGATCAGCTGTTTCTAGATTTAATTAAACAGTGCTTGTAGCATGTAATTTGAAAGCTGTGGCAGACACTGTAGGTGGGCTCATCTAACACCCTATTTGCCTTTTGTGCCTTCACCATAGAGACTGTAAAAATGAAATGCTCAATTTCCCAGCCTCCTTTGCAGCCAGGTGTGGCCACCAGATGTGGTTCTGGCCATTGAGATGAGAGGAGGAGCACCACTGGTCCTATCCTCTTCCCCTTCACCCAGGCTTGAATGCAGCTGGAGCCACAGCTGTTCCCGTGTGACCATGAAGAAAAAGCCAGGAGAACTGCAGAGAGATGTCAGCTCCAACTATTGCGTTACAGAACCAATACCAGCAACCACTTAACTCTGGACTTTGTACCATATGAGACCAGTCAGTAGACCCCTGTGTTGTCGATATCACTGAGAATTTTGAACTTGAAACCAAAAACATTCTTAATTTAGCAGTGTACCTAATGGTTTTGGACTATAAAACATTTGTAATGAATTATGTTCTCATTTGTAACCACATTTTCACCAAGAGAAGCTTGGTAAATAACCAAACAGGAGTGATACAATAGAAACAAACCAATTCATTGTAATATTTCCTTACTGATACATTGCATTCAGAAAGTATGTACACACTGGATGGTTTTTTTGTTTGTTTGTTTTTGGGGGGGGGCCAGTGCTGGGTTTGAACGGGCCACCTCCGGTATACAGGGCCAGCACCCTACTCCTTTGAGCCACAGGCGCTTCCCTACACTCTGGATGCTTTTATATATGATGTGAACATAATTCTTGTCTCTCTGAGTCATACCAACCGTACAACCATATGAAAATCAAGGGCTTGTGTTACAGTCCTCATGGTGGTTGACTTATGATGTCACTGGAGATCCAGCTTTATCAGCTGCTTTGTAAGTTAAAACTTACAAACTCTTGTCAGCTGGGGAGCTTTTTATATACAGATTCTGGACTCTGTCCTTGACCTACTAAATCAAAATCTAAGCCTGAGCCAGGGATTCTGTGTCCACTTAGCTCTGTTCCAGTGGTTCTCATTTAGACAGCTGGGTACTAGTCACCAGGGAATCACTGCCAGGCCTACGTGACTGGTTTCATCCCCCTGGGTGTGGTCAGCAGTGTTTGGCTCTTCTATTGGTGACCTTGCTCAGCGCCTGTCACCACCAGTACCTTGTGCCCCTGCTGTGCCCAGGGCAGTGCGCTTTCTTTCCTTCAGCAAAAGGAGGTTTATTTTTCAAGAATGATCTCTGCTCAATCTCAAAGGGGCAGTCCTCTAATTGATTTGGAACTTGTGAAAGGTAGGCATATGCTTTTTTTCATGCTTTCTATTTTGAAATTAATTATATATTCGTCAGAAGTTGCAAAAAATAGTACAGAGCAGTCCTGTGTATCCTTCACCCTGTTTCCCCAATGGTTATATCTTACACAACTATGGCACAGTATCAAAACCAGGAGAGTGACATTGGTGCAATGTGTGTGTGCCATCTTACTAAGCATATGCAGAACTTTTTCAGTGCCATAAAGATCTCCCTCATGATGTCCCTTAATAGTCACAGGTGTGACTCCCCTGGACCCCCCCCCCATCCCTAACTCCTGACAACTGGCATTTTTTTTTTTTTTTTTTTGAATGACAGCTTAATTGTTCTATGCCATATGCCTTTACACTGAGGGTATGAGGAGGAAGAACACTGCCCGTATCGCATTCTCAACTGACTCAGAAGCAGGTTATGTTAAGAATGTGTGTTCTAGAGCCAGACTGCCTGGGTTCAAACGCTGCCTCTGCCATGCCTAGCTGCATAAACTCAGGCAAGAACTCTGCCTCAATTTCTTCATTTGAGAAACAGTGGTACCTACCACACAGGATTGTTGCAAGCGTTCAATGAATCAATTTGTATAAAGAACCTAGAATCAGGGTCTAGTATGCTATAAGTGCTCAATAAATGTATTTTCAAGAAATTTAATGCTCAATAAATTACTGATTTATAACCTTCAGGATGTGGTCACAGAACTAATGTCTTGTTTGTTTTTTTTTTTTTTAAAAAGCTTTCCCGTGACACTGATAGCCGGATTTGGAACCCTTGAAAAGCCATCTCCTTTTCCTATGTTCACAGGGTACAGGAAGAGGAGAACTCAGGCCATTTGTCTGAAGCCTCCAGGCCCTCTCGGGGCCTCTATCTAGGTTCCTGTCACACTGAGGACATCTCAGATAAAAGGGAGCTGAGCTTGCCACCAAGACTAAGAAACCAGTGAAGCAATAAGTTAATGAAAACTGATGCTTTGTAGGCATCCTGGTTAAAACAAGTTACAAGCATTGGTCATGTAATAACAAGCAGCAGAGCAATTTTTGCTGGTGATGAACCTGTATATTAATGGCATTAAGCATTTATACGATGTTGTGAAAGAACTAGGATATTTGAGTGTGTATAAGAAACCCATAGGAAGCTGAATCCAGCTTCCTATGTCAGTTTAGCAGTAATGTAAAAGCAGAACTTTGCCAATCTTCTCAAGGATGGCAAGTTCATGGTCTCTTTTTTCCCTCTAACTTTCTACTTCTAGGCCATAGAAACGTCAACCACAGATCTGTCTGTGCAGTGGTTCTTATTACCACCATATAAAAGTACACATAGCGATACACGTGTTTGAATGATTTATATGTTTAAGCCCATAGTTTAAGACACTATTACAAAAGACTCAAAGCTTATTCCAATTAACTCCAAATATAAGACTTTGATTTGACTTTTTGTTTTTTTCTTTTGAGACAGAGTGTCACTCCGCTGCCCAGGCTAGAGCACCATGGCATCAGCCTAGCTCACTGCAAGCTCAAACTCCTGGGCCCATCCCTTTTGCTTCAGCCTCCCAAATAGCTGAGACTACAGGTACATGCCACCACACCGGCTAATTTTTTCTGTTTTTAGTAAGGACAGGGTCTCACTTTGCTCAGGCTAGTGAGCAAACTTCTGAACTCAAGCGATCCTCCCATCTCAGCCTCGCAGAGTACTAGGATTACGGGCGTGAAACAATGCACCTGGTCAAACAATGCACCTGGTCCCAATGAAAGACTTTCATTTAATCAGAGGGGATCTAGATTTTTTTCTTTTTTGAGTGTAGAAATAGGAGAGTAAAAGCTTCCTGATGATTTATACAAAATGTTAGTTACATGTCTAAACGTACCCTAATTGCTGATATGGCAAAGTCAAGTACACTTACACCTTGTGAATAAGGGAGTGTAGAATCTCAACATTTGTCTTGTTTGGGGAGTTTTTAGGTAAAAGATTTAAAATCCTATCTAAGCAATTTGTTTCCCCTAATTGCAAACATGCCGGTTATTTGTTAACAAATAGACAGTCTAGCATCCTCAGGACTCCAGACTCTTGAGTGTTTACACTTTATGCATATTTTAAATTAAGCATATTTGTTTTAGGACCACCTATCCAGCAATGTGATTGTCAACCTGTCACTGTCCTCATTTGTAAAAATAACAAGTAAATAAGTGTTTAGCTATCTTATACTTCTAAGCCATTAGTGATTCTCTGAGTAATTTATAGAATCAACAACAGTACTATCATTTACTTATGGTTTTCAATTTCATTAGTACAATATGGGGACACTATCTCATAGTGTTTTGAGGTTAATTGAGACGGCAAGGTCTCAAGTTGAAGGTTGAGACACTTGTTAATAATGCTTGACATATAGCAGCTATTCAATAAAAATTAGTTTCCCTTCTGAAATGTCTCCCACAAACACCCAACTGCTGCTGACAGAAAAAAAAAAAAAAAAATCATTTCAAGAAACACCACGTTGTGCTATTAGCACATTAACACTATGTTAACTTTCAATTGACTGAACTAATTCAAAGGTATCTTTGAAAATTAAAATTTAGCCTGGTGCTGTGGCTCATGCTTATAATCATAGCTACTGGAGAGGCTGAGGTGAGAAGGTCATTTGAGGCCAGGAGTTTGAGACAGCCTGGGCAACATAGGAAGATCTCAGCTCAAAAAAAAAAAAATTTTTTTTTAATTAAGTTAAAATTAGTCTCTACACCACCTAGCAATAGTCTGTCCCTTACGGAAACTCATTTTTTAAAAATTATATAATCACCACCACTTCAATCTGACAAATCTTAAATCAGTCCATATCAAATGTTATGTATCATACAAAATATTGGTTAAAAAAAACTCAAGACATAGATCTATGAGAGACTTGGTGGCACACAGATGTGTAGGTCACTGCCCTGTGCACTGAAACAGAAAAGAATGAAGAAAAATGATAAAGACAAAAACCTTTGACTCCATCAAAGCAGCAGAGGAGGTGTGCATACATTGGCCAATCAGGGTCCCCAGGAGCCCCCGCTCCCCCCCCCAGCTCATGAATAATGACAACATGGCAGTCTAGAGTTCTGCGGCAGGGACTGGGGGACATTTGGGCTGCTCAGGGCATGCTCTTTGCCAATTGGTTCAGAAAGACTTAAATATTTTAATAAACAGAGTGGGTACTGGGTATGTTCTGGCTGCAAACCAGCTCTCCGAGATAGGAGCAGGAGGTGCACAGTGGACACGTGGCCTGAAGGAAGTTCTGACAGAGGCAGGATAGCAGAAAGCTGCTGAGGTCGTTTAGCTTGAACCTGGAGGCTAGTCCTGAGGAACAAGTCAGAACAAGGTTTCCATTTCCTAATGGAGCGGGCTATGATGCAGAGCTCTATAGGACTAGGATTTGAAGCTGGATGGAAATAAAAATCATGCCTCTTAGGTGATGGCCTAAAGAGAACCTGACCTGGCCTCCAGGACTCCTGCACATCCAGGAGTTTTATGTTCTTTGTACCACATACAACATGAGGGAAAAAACTGTAATATGTCTTGTTTGATATCACTTTGTAGATGAAGACTTGCTATTAGGAAATGAAGCAATTTATAGGGATGGAACAGTTGTCTGAAACTTAAAGAGTATAAATCAGTCTTCTCAAACTTTGATACTATGCATGTCTTCTGGGGATCTTATTATTAATCAGGCAGGCTCTAATTCAGGAGGTCTGAGGCCTAAGAGTCTGCTTTTCTGACAAATTTCTAGTGACATAAATGGTATTGGTTCATGGACCACGCTTTGGGAATCAAGAGTAAACCAGTGGTTTTCAACCTAATTTGTGTATTAGAAACACCTGGGGAGCTGTTAAAACTCTCCGGCATTACTCCAGACTGATTATGTCAGTACCAAGGCATCAGTATTTTTCAGCTTCCCCCACCCAGGGCAGCCAAGATTGTGAACAAGTGCTCTGAAGTGTAAGGCTCCCCCTCTTAAATTCTGGAACAGATAGGAAAAAATATACATAGTCAAAGTGGAAAACCTCCTGATGAGACTATCTCTAATTTCATCATCAATCCTAACCACAGTGTTAATAGTAAAAATCTAATATACAGTTTCAGCCCGCTACTAACCTTCGATTTGTCCTGATCCTTCTCTAACTTTGTCAAAACTAATTTAGATGCCACAGTAATCTCACCGTTATCTGGCACCCACAGGGTGAAAGGCTAAATGTGGATTCTGGTTGCTTGAGAGTTACTCTTAAAAATAGGCCTAATTTGTGCTCGCTTCGGCAGCACATATACTAAAATTGGAACGATACAGAGAAGATTAGCATGGCCCCTGTGCAAGGATGACACACAAATTCGTGAAGCGTTCCATATTTTTGAAGAATCAGATGATGATATGGGATTTGGCCTATTTGATTAAATTCCCATTCCCCTGCAAATAAAGCTTCCTTTTTATGTAAAAAAAAAAAAAAAAAAAAAAAAAAAAGGCCTAATACCATAGCCCAAACAAAACCAAAAAATAC